>OCZR010035997.1:6504-18665 GCA_900234385.1 Anemonia viridis
CCTGTTAATTATTGCACAATGAATCCCTTACCTCAAGCTATCGTTGATCGACTCAGCTAGCAAGTTGTATATAGCATGTCGCAATCTATTCTGAGGCGATCTTTGTGGCCTGTCTGAGATATCGATCATAGCTATCATTATGAAATACGATAAGACGCTACACACGTGATCACGCTAGCTTAATACCAACCACGCGAACCTTTACTCGCCATCGCTATCGCTAGCTCTCGCTATACGACGCTATTACGCTACAACACGAGTTTAATTTTCCCGCCCGCCATCCCTACCACTGGTGCAGGTAAGTAGAGGTAAGTATTCCATTGACTGATCGCGTTCAATGTGACAGGTGTTCGGTGGGTGGTGACAGGGTGACCATGGTTACCGCTAATTTTATGCCTGGCTCCGCCCATCCCACCGAATAAGCACCTAACGCCAAGCTCATCATTAACGATGAGTTTAATTCAGGCAGTTACTAAGTCGGTGCATGCACTCATTTTACCTTCGGTTCGTTTTTTGGGTTACGTTCAAGAGTACCGGCTACTGAATCGTGTTTATTCTTCTGTTTAGATTTCTCGTCGAAGTTACCTCTTCAAATCAACTGTTCCCATGGTGTTCCAATTCCTTCATTCACTATCGACAAAACATTTACTAGGGAAGAAGAAAAACAAGTCCTTCACACGTTTCATCTTGAGACCTCTGGTTACAATTGGACAATACAAAGACCCGGATGGACTCCCTCTGACAACGGTACAGAAATTGATCATTGCCTCTGGGCAGGAGTCACGTGTGATAAGAAATCAGGCTACGTCATTGGCCTGTGCCTCAACAACAATAACTTGCGTGGTCGTGTACCAAATTTTCTATGGAAACTTCGAAACTTGATGTTACTTTGCTTGCCAAGCAACCCTGGTTTGGAAGGAGAATTGAAAGACTTTGTCTTTCTAAACATGTCAAAGCTACTTCGAATAGATTTGTCGTTTTGCTCATTGTCTGGAGTCTTACCAAATGACCTGTTTTCGAGTTTGAAATCGCTTGTAAAAATACAACTGTGCTGCCAAACAAGGCAAGCCATTTACGGCCGCATTCCCCATAGTATCACCGACTTGGAAGAGTTAAGGGTGCTAAGTCTTGGAGAAAATAGTCTTACGGGTCCCATACCTCAGACTATAGGGAAACTTAAAAAAGTTTGGTTTTTAGATTTGGAATTCATGCCGTCACTCTCTGGAAACATCAGTGGCTTCCTGGGAATGACATCGCTGATACAAATGCATTTGACATATGCAGGAATATACGGGGAATTCCCTGACAACTTCGGGTCACATTTTCGTCAGATGCGAGAATGCCAATTGGGAAATAACTCGATAAATGGTTTTATACCTCGAAGTGTAAACAAAATGACACATTTAACAAAGCTGATTTTGTGTGAAAATATTCTTCGAGGGAAAATTCCAAAGGAGCTTGGGGAGTTACCTTCACTCCGGATTCTGGACTTATCTTATAACTCTGAACTGCAAGGAATCGAGGAAGGGTTAAATTTTCATGCTTCTCCGAAGCTGGAAATTCTGGTGCTGCGAAACAATCCAAGTCTTGATATGCCGTTTAAGGATCTCGTTAATGCACTCGCACCAAAGGCTTCCGAACAAAACCCTGACCCTAGCCCCCTGCGAGTGTTGGACATAAGTTATTGCCATTTTACAGGGACCATTTCACCTTTGATTTGGACCTTTTCCAGTATTATTGAGCTTAATTTAAAGCATAACAAACTATCTGGTACAATTCCACGGGTTTTAGATGACTTGCTGTTTCTATCATATGCTGACTTTTCGGAGAATCCGAAGCTAAAAGGTGCTGTACCAAACACTTTTGTTCTTCTCCAGTCATTAAGAGTCTTGGACATTAGTAACAACCCCTTAATGAGTGCCCCAATTGCAAGTATCAATCAGACCAGCGGAATTATTCAGAAAATCATGTGCATTGATCCCAATTCCCACATAAAAGGAGACGATTATAGCTGTCCTGTAGTGAAGCTGTGTTCAAACAACGGCAAAATACTTCTTGATCCAAGCTACTACTACCACAAGTTCTGCGTTTGTGACCCTGGTTATTTTGGATATCTTGGATATTGCAAAAAATGTATTTCCGGTGCTGATTGCTCAAGTAAATCCTTGAAAACTACAGACCCAAGAATTTCTTTGGACATTCACAAAGGATATTGGCCCAGTCCCTCACCAGACAACGTTTCGCATTTGATTCACTGTCCCGGAAGATTGGATATTGCCGGAGCAGACTTAGCTTGCAACCCAAGTGGACAATGTAAATGCTGGGTAAACACAAGCACCCCCGAACTGCCTACAATCTGTGATAAGTCGTGTATATGTCATAGTGGAAATATAGGCAGAGTTTGTTCCAAGTGTGCAAACAACTACTTTAAAAATGGCCACCTGTGTAAAGAATGCGCCAAGCCTTTCCTTTCGTACTACATTATCATCCCCCTAATCGTCATTTTTCTATTGGTACTGTGGGGCCTGACTAAAATCTGTTCAGAGGACATCAGAGTCAAATTCTCGATAGCAGCAGTTGAAATCATTATTTTAATAACATTGCGAGCCTTGGATGTGATTTCAGGGTGGGTTTTTGAAGTCAGTGTTATTGTGGTGGTGTTTTACTTTGCTGGAATAGTGAAGAATACAAGAGGCATTGTGACCATACTTGTTTTTCACTTTCAAGTTCTCGACGCCATAATCTCCGACACAGAAATTCCCTTTCCTCAACTCATTTATGAAATTCAACATTTCATGAGTAGCATCTTTAACCTCAACTTCCTCGGAATATCTTGCAGTATTCATATTCTTTTCACTCCATTGGGGAAATACTTGACTGTCTTTCTGTTTCCTTTGGGATGTTTGTTGTTGATTTGGATATATTTTGGCATTCGGTGGATGCTTACTAAGATTCTCTGTAGAAATGAAGAACAGACAGAGCAGCAACAATCCGAGGGTCTTAAGCAAGTCAAGTTCCAGTGTCTGAAAGTCAGCATAACTTGCTTGATTTTAACGTATTTCCCGGTTATGAAACACACGCTAGCGGTTATTTCACCCTGTGACGATGACGATGACTTGGCTGTCTCCTTCATGCGTCATACACCATGGTTAAGATGTGACGAAAGTGACACCACCTATGAAACTCTCCAAGTCTTCGGGTGGTTGGCTATTATCATTTACGGCCTATTCGATCCTGTTGCTTTATGGTTTCTCTTGCGCTGGTGGAATAAATCACCTGAGGACAAGAAAGAAGACTTTGATTCTTGGTTGGGCTCCATCTACCTTCCTTACACAGGCAACGTCCAGGCCTACTTCGAAGTCATCAAGTTGTTCCGAAAGTTTTTGATTGCATTTTTATTAACCTTTATACCCAACACGTGTTCCATTCAAACCTTCACAATTGCCTTGGTTCTGATGATTGCTTTGATTTACCAGATAAAAGTCGAGCCATATGCGGAAAACCAAGGACGTAATTTTGGAAATTTTTTGGAGACGTTCTCTTTGATTGCTCTTCAGCAATCCGTCATATTACTGAGATTTGCATCCTATGATCAAAACATGATTAATGGTGTGATCTGGACTATTGTAGCTGTGAATTCTGCCTTCCTGTTTGCATTTATAGTGGCACTGCTCTCGGTTCTGATTAACGTATATTCTGCGAACATTCCGCGCGACGAGGAAAAAAAGCCACTGCTGCAGGGAGGAAACAACCAGCATGCGGCAAACCCTGGTCGCTCCGTACGCTCTTAAAAATCATACGTTCCTTGCCATGAAGGGGAAAAAAACGCGGAAACTCCTCATTATTTAGCTAAGACTTGTAAAGGATTGAAACTTTGGGACCGGGTTGATTAATGCAAAGAAGACCAAAACGACGATGCTTCGGCGTGACTGGAAGGCGACTGGTTGCTAAGCTCGCATCTCAAGACCTATGTTCACAAGCCAACAGTATAGATATTGAACAAGTGACATCTCACAAGTTATTCAGTAGGAGTTCCATTAGATAGTGAACTCACTTGAACATGTGGACAGCCTGATAACAAAAATAGGGCAGCGCATTTTTGCGGAAAATAAAGCGCTTGTTTTCTCTAGACCAACGTACGCAATTGATAATACTATGATCAGGTTATGATGTATTGTGCCACGGTGGGGGCTAAAATGCTTCGATTACAAAAGCGTGCTTGCAGGCCGGTCTGATCACGGATTCTGACACTAGGGCAAATGGTGTGTGTACATTGAGTTATTTAAGCAATTGGGATGGCTTGCGTTTCAAGCCGCCGAAGTGAAGTTGAATAGGCACGTGGTAATTGCCCCGCAGTATATAAAGGCATTTTTTAAAAGATACAATAGTGATTAACAAACGCGCTCCTCTGGCCGTTTCAGCCATAGATATCTAGTCTTCCCATGTTACCGTCTCGAGTCAGAGGCGAGAGATCTTTTATCGTTGTTAATTGTAGGAAATGGAACTCTGCCTGCGCATATGAAGACAGTTAATGTTTCTATTGAAGCTTTTAGAAATCTTCTATTTAAGTATTTTTTAGTGCTTATGAGGACATTGAACATTTAAATGTATGATTTATAGTTTATTTCTTTTATTTTGTAGTATATATTTAAATTCTACATTTGTTTTATTCTTCCTTAATATTTTATTATCAGTTCTTATAGTTATATAAATTAGTATAGTTTTATAGTTATTATAGAGGTTTTGTGGGGAATTGAATTCTTTATCATGTAAAACAATTGTATTGTTCCTGCCATGCAATATGGCCGCAGAGCAAAACCTCTATAGGAGGGCAACAGGTTTCTCAGTTGAAGTACTGTTAACAGTCTTCCTCAGGACTACATCAGCCCGGATGATCACATTACAAATATTGTTACCGGTATTTCGATCAAGATACCAGTACTGCCTTGAGGCAATCCAAGCTTTTTACCCCTAAATTTTGATAATGACCCCTAAAAGGTACCAGATCTTTGATTTTCACCCCTATAAGGTAAGACAAACATCCTTACCATCTAGTATATAATATTCGCCCCCCCCCTTGGCAAAAAAGAACCAAATCAATTTCAAGGGTCTGAAATTTTCAATGAGAGCAATGCTTTGCATGGCAAGGCAAGCTACAAAAAATCCATAACTTTTCCATAGCTTATAGTGGACCATAATCAATTTACCAAATCTTCAAAAGTCCTGGACTATCTACTATCAAGAGGCTTTCCAAAACCTGTACACGAACCCTGAGTACTGCCATTGTATTTATCCATCCCATTTATGCACTTGTCAATGTTTAGCCCCCAGGGGGACCTTGGGCACGCCTGGGGGATTTGACATTTTTCACTTCTCAGTCGTCAAATTCCCTGCCCTTGGGACGGCTGCTGGTGTCAAATGCCCCTTCCATAGGAAATAAAACGATCCAACATTCAAATTTATAACAACCTTGTCAAATTTCCTACCCACGGGGAACAAGTAATTGTCAAATCCCCCAGTTATGCTCCCCCTGGCTAACCATTGACAAGTGCATTATCTGAGAATGAATGTTTAGTCCCAATCACTGATTGTTGCTCTTGTCACAGTAGTGGCTATCTCACCTCTTGCGACTCCAACAGCATGAGCCCATTGTTTAAAGCACTTGGGTCCATTTTCAGTCACGTCTCTCCGTCCCATCAAGGTTATAACTTCACCATCATCATCAATGACAACCAGCTTTGGAATCAAAGTGATATGGTATCTAGTTTTTAACTCCTTTATCATCTCGTTCCCAAACGATAAGGCCAACCAGTCACCATGGCTCTCTTTCATATACCTATCCATATCCTCAGCTGATTTATCAGAAGATACAAAGACGACTTCAAAACGCATATCATTCGCTTGCAGCTCTTCATAGAAATCTTTTAAAATTGGAGTGAATTCCTGACAGGGGGGACACCAGCTAGCAGAAAAATATAGCGCTACGACTTTGTTTTGGAGCACTTCCTCTGGGTATACTATAACTCCACTTCTTTTACGCAGTTGTCTTCCAGAAAAGACATTCATTTTGCACCACAAACGAAGTTATTCTTGTGCAACATCCGCCATCTTTGCACAGGGAGCCCAAACGCTAGTTTCTTACTTCCACAGACACAGATATAATTTTTTCTCGCGTGAATGTTGTTTAGATTTTTTAGAGTATCAAAATCATTTTCAAAAACATCTTTCTTAGTAAGAAGGCTATTTGATAAATTTTCAAAGAATTTAGCTTATTCCACTTGGCTATAGCTTTTTGAAGCAGATTCTAGCTGAACCCTTCAAATTTTTAATACAAAATTCAGAAATAAATTTCTTTTGAAAAAATGTCTTTTGACAAAACCATTTTAAAGTCATGCTAAATGCTAAGTAAAATTTAATAGAACCCATTTGGTCGCCATTTTATTGGCATGGGCCATTTTTTATCCATTTCAAACGCTGCTAAGCTTGGTCTACCTGTGTTGAACCTCATGACGTCACTAGTTATATAACGAAGGTTCAAAATGGCGGCGAGGACAGTGATAGGAGCTACAGTGAAGGCTGTCAGTAGACAGCGAAAATTTGCTGCAAGAAAGGCTGCCTTGACACTGGTAAGAGCACAGTTTATCAAAGATGTTATATGTTATTTGAATTCAAAATTCAGACTGATTTTTATTGGAGATAAAAAGAAATATTGAATCGTGAACCTGGTGTAATGGGAGTAAGATTTTTTTTGCTGCGTATTTTTGTCACCACTTATTTTTGATATAAACCCGTGTACAAACTGTATTCGTGAACTGTACAGTACTAACCTAGTATGTACCAAATAGCACTGAAAAACAATAGAAAACTATTATCAAAGGGTATATTAATTTTAGTACAGTCTGTGTTGTGTGAGAAATATATAACTGATATTAAAGACTTTAGTACAGGTTTACACAGATACTTTCAAGCCACGGATGCTTTGCACACCAGCACACTGTTACATATTGAATGGTAACCAAAATAACCTTTTCAAATGTGGTGTCTATGAACGTCAAATGATGAGTCCAAGAATGTCCCAGATGTTGTGAGTGATAATGATTGTGTTTTGAGATGTACTCCAGTCCCAGATACTTCTAGTGAAAATTACTGGGTTCAGGGATGGTAGAGCACCCTAAAAAGTGTTTGTGTGGTGAGGGATATATGAGAGACTAGTATAGGAGAAAATTGGGGAACTTACATTAGAAAACCCCATCACCATGGTCCCCGGGTTAGGACATCCAGGATCTTCTAGAATCCTCAAAATTTTTATACAGTGTTTTTATTAGTAGAATCATTACTCAGGCTACCTGCAAAGGTTTCTGTTTTCTTTCTGTTTATCAGTCTATTGTTGTAGTTGAGATTCTGCATGATTTCACAAATGAGTCAATCATGTTACTACAAACGTGGCTTTAAGAATTGCAATTTATTACCTCATTCTTGGTTTGAACTTTAAATGGCCAATAATTGCTTTCCTTCAAGGACGCTCCAAACTAATACTTTAAAATGCTGGGAATTTCTTGACAAGGAAGACTGATGAACCAACCTTTAAGTTAATGGACCTCTTGTGCTTCATTCAATGTTTGTTGTGCCCATTTCAGACCATGTGATGCCACTCTTGGGAGTTCATAAAAGAACATTTCTCAAGGGAATATCATGTGGTCTGAAATGAGCAATTTGCATACAAAACTGAGAATTCCTATTCAAAAATTTTCTTCCTTAACATTATGGATGGGAGCCAAAATGAAAAACTCCTGTTTTATTTTATATACTTTATTTATTAAAACATATTTAATTATCTAAACATCAACCCCAGAGTAAAAGCACCCACCAAGGAGGTTGAAATTTGGTGTAGTGCAATTCCACTCTTGAGCAAAATAGATGTAATATTCAACAAATTATTTGACTATGTATACCCTGGTTCCAGAAGCTCTTTCATGTTTCCTGGCTGTGTTGACTGTGTCATGGATTGGCCTACATTGGTTTACCCACAGAGCAAAAGGCTCTCCAACACCCAGGGTAGTCAATATATTATCTTTTAACATAAGTCTACAGAAAGAATAAGTAATGAATTCTTGTTATGTTTTTCACTCTCATTTGTTTCTTCTATTCTTTTTCTTATTCATTCCCAATCTTTCCTTTTCATCTCTTTTAGTGTTATGTTCATGGAAAGTGACCCAAATGGTGTCCAAACAAGAGGTCTGATTTCACTTTTAGGGTGAATTCTAGCCTGGGAGGGAAGAGAGACTGGAGAGAAGTGGACGGGAAACTCCCTACCCACTCCCCCTCCCCTAGAAGGGCTATCCTGGCTACACACAGTGACAGATATATTTATAATCTAGCCACGAAAAAAATCCTACACTACTTAAAAAACCTAAAGAGCTATTTAAATGTATACACTAAAAAATCGTTTTCTAAGACCTATTCCTCTAACTTGAGATCGAGGCTCAGAGGTCAGTCATGTTCATTATTATTTTTAGAAAGTGACTGTAAAATCTGATTAATTCCTTGGGATAAGACCTGTTGCTGTGATAAACTTTGAGCAAAAAATTGCGCCATCTTGAGTTCGTGTTGTCGATTTGCCTCAGCCTGTTCCTTCTGAAAGGCCACAAACAATCTTTCTCTTCTCTCTTCTGCATCTAACAAGTGTTTGATAATTTCCACATATCTATCGCTCTCCGACCTACAAACACAGCGACTGATATTAGGGTTAATACTGTTAATTCCAGGGGAGAAACTTGCTCCGAGTTCATTAATTCTGTCGGTCAAATTTGGATCGAGTCTTATAGTTTTACGCGGTGGAATTCCCGAGGCTGCGTCCTCGCTTCTCGCCCGAGTGAGGTGTTGAATCGTCTGTCCATCCCTTGGTCGAGCTGTATCATTAGATACCCTTAATATGGTTACTGGATCAAGTCTTGGTCTCTGGCTACTCGGAATGTTATTTGAAGTTTTGTTGATTAGAGATTGGACCGTTTCTGCGTGTTCTTCTGTTTCAAAACTTTCAGATCTATTCAGCGCCGACACAGTATTGTGTATATGTTTCGCGGCACGCGAGTCTGAATCTCCGTCTGCATTCGACGAGCCGTTTTCAATCACCATAGACGGTCTCTCTTGTACTTCATCTTTATTCACACTCTGATATACTGCAAACACAGGATCCAGAAGTTTATACCAGCTTGGGAGTTTCACTTCTTCGTAGCTTTGTTTATTTTGAATAATTTTCCATTCGCGCTTTAACCATTTATACTTTGCTCGAAGCTGAGACACAGAGAACGTCGCTTCTTCATCATTGTCTCGAAAACTTTGATCAATCTTGATTAACTCCTCCTCGAGATTTGCTTGGATTTCTCGAAATACCTTCTCATTGGAGGACTTTTTCACCGCTAAGTTTTCAAGTTCTTCAGCCAAGGACGATTCCTCGCCGTCTTTAGAAGATCGAAGCGAAAGAACTGCAGCGAATAATTCCGTCTGCTCCTCGCTCCATTTTCTGACGACTCTATTCGTTCGTCTGCCGTGTGCAAATTCGACGTGAACCTGTGAAATCCCTTCAAACGTCGCCATAATCATAAAACCATGTTTAATTTGGGTTTTTTTACTTTAGTCGCCGTATTCTATGATATTTTGGTCAGGTAAAAGCTGATTAAACGTCTACAGTTTTTGGCATAGACGCCTGATAACGCGACCCGAGTTTCTCATGTGTCAAGAGATGAATTATTCGTCTCAACACTCGATACTGCTCATTAGCATATCACCAGAACGAGACGTCGATGACAGAAATGGGTCGCGTTACATGTAAACAAAATGATAAAATCAATCCTTAACAAAGTAAAGAGAAAACTCAAAAGTACAAAATATTACTGCACTAGACTGATATTACTAATGATACTAAATAAATTTATATAAAAAATAAAAATATGGAGAAAAACGGAGTTTGCATGACTTATTGTTTCACTTTCGATTATATATCAGTTTCTTGACTATAAACTATAAATAAACTATAACAAACAAACTTCATACATAATTTCTATGACTTAGCATGTTTCAATAGTACACCTAGCCTGCTACGCAGGCATTCCTGGAGATGCCGAGAGAAAATGAGGAGAGAAAGAAGAGGAGACAATGGCTGCGGGCCTGCAGGCGTTCCCGCTCCTCCTCTTTCTCTCCTCATTTTCTCTCAGCCTCTCTCCAGATACAGTATACCTGGCTACTTTGATGTACTCAACTCTTGAATGGCTTTCTTACAAGAACTTTGATTGGACAATAAATCATTTCCGAGTTTTTGATTGGTTCAAAGGTTGAGCCAATTGAATCACAATTACTTTGCTACTCACTATATTTACTCCAGTAAAACTATATAGACGTCCTGTATATGGCGTCAAAGCAACTCCATTTGGAGGACAAAGCAAGAATTTCAATCTTGTGAGAATTACCTGTGCTGCTAATCATTGGTCTATTATGTATCAAGTTTGAACTTTCCAGAGCTGCTTGCCTTGTAAGAAAAAAGGCTAAGAGCTGGCCCCAACCACCTCCCATTACTACTCAGGTTTTTAATAATCCCTCTTTCCCCAGGTTCTTCTTTGAGTATTAAACTTTATTGCTTTTTTTTTATTTTCTGATCTTAGACACCATCAGCCGTACAGAAAATTAAATCACTAATGTCTAGTAATTCCGACGCAGTAAGTATTTGCCATGCAAGGGTTCACAGAGATGGGGAGGTTCTTCTCCCTCTTCCATACTCGCCTCTTGTATTTTCCGTGGGCTGCCTTGCTGTCACATGGGCATGAGCCAGATGCTGAACGTTTCTCCAAGCTGTTTGTAATAGAGAATCTTGCTGACAGTATTCTTCTTCATAGGTTGGTCTTAAAATTGGAGTACGGCAAAGAGGATGTAATGGTTTGTCATATACCTTGGATTTTGCTAAAGAAAAAGGCAAATTTGATGAAATTGTAACACAAGATGGTAAGTTAGAGACCCTGACATTACTAGTCATATTCTCTCCCACCATGGTTAGCTACTGGCAGGCTACCAGGTGGTAGTTGTGATTACAGTATGACCATTATGAACTACTCAAAGGTCACTGATGGTGCAGAATGCTGCCCATTCACAAAAGGCTGGGTCGGGGCAGCAGTGATTGTAGTTGTTGCAATGATCACTAGCTGATGGAGTCAATTGTTTGCCCAATCATGCAAGTGTGATGACCGGTGCTGGCAGTGGTAATTATGACTAAAAATGGTGAAAACTTTGCCAAACCACAGAAGGATTTTATTGTGAATACAGTCATTTTTGTGCAAAACAAATTGTGCGAAAAAGGCAGTTGAGAAAGAAAACCAGGTTGGATAACACTAAACTTGTTGACTGGGTACTAATTTAAGTGTTGACTGTTCGCCCCATTACAAAAGGATGCTAGTGTGGTGGAGCTGTAGGCTGTTACCAACAACTAACAAAAGTTCCCAATACTGTACCATTATGGTTCATATTGTTGACATCTCATTTGTGTACTGGACAAAGTCTACATAAAAGACCTTTTCGGGTGCATTACTTATGTTTTCCCATGTCAGACAACGTGTCATTCCCAAGAGTATCATTTCTTTGTTTAACAATAAATGTGCTTGGTTTCACACAAGACACATGAATATTGATGATTCAGAAACTTGAACAAAGAAACAATACCCTAGGGAATGACACGTGGTCTGAAATGGAAAAACATTGTAACACAGCCAAAAAGGTCTAGGTGGAGGAGCCATGTTGTTACAATCACATGCAAGTGCCAGGTGGTGGATTAATCTCTTATTTAAATTAAGTTTTAATATTATCTTTAAACTTCTTTTGCAGGTGTAAAAGTGTTGATTGACTCTAAAGCTCAGCTTTCATTACTTGGAACAGAAATGGACTTTGTTGAAAACAAACTTTCAAGTGAATTTGTATTTCATAATCCAAATATCAAAGGAACATGTGGATGTGGAGAAAGCTTCAACATTTGACCTTCAACGTACTGTAACAAGATAAAGCAAATACTCGAATACAAATATTGGTTCATCCATCGATCCTGCTCTAACATATACATGTGTATGTGTTAAATGAATGGTTGAGGGTTTCGTCATTGAACATGAGGCTGTAACCTGGGG
>OCZR010035997.1:18700-30930 GCA_900234385.1 Anemonia viridis
ATTCATTTGGATCTTTAATTTATTCTATTTTATTTTATACCTCTTCTTAAATTCTGCATTGTAACAGTTGACAGTTTTAATCAATGATAGCAGTGTTTCCTTAAAAAATCATGAACACACCAGTTTCGTGTTTGATGCCAACACTGTTTTTGAAAACCACAGACTCATTTGCTCAGGCTTAGCCTCATTTATAAGTAAGGTATTCAACTACCTCATTAAAAGTGGGTGGAATTAGTCTAGTTCATCTTGCAGATTCTTTACACCCCATTGGAGTTCTTTGGAGTTCCTTTGGATATCATTTTCCATTTAGTATCAGATGTTGTACACAGAAACGCTCTTTTCTTTGGATGCACATGCGATTTTTCATCTTTAGACTAATGAATTACTACATAATTTTATTTAATATTTAGTATTTAATATCCAAACAAACTCCAAATGCAATGCATTCTGGGATAGGCTTCACTCCTCCTCTGGCTATTGCTAATGATTTGCTAAAGTCAACAGTAATGTAAAGAATGTGCATATTGAACAATACCAATGTTTTAAAATCACACAGACTTTTAACGAGGTCGTTGAATAGATGACTTATAGACAAGGCTAAGGCTGAGCAAATGAGTCTGTGGTCTTCAAAAACAGTGGTTTACATCGAACGTGAAACTGGAGTATTACAAGGATGCAGATGTGTCAAACTTTTAATTTATATATTGTATATAAAATTACATGTATACAGACTTCTGATTTTACCTTTCTTTTGTGAGCTGTTGCTTTTGTCCAACAGATTTTCAAGAAGAAAGACACCTAGAATCTTTTTTTCTGAAAACAATCAGTGTTGGATAATGCAATACTCTGATCTCATATATTTATCTGAAAGCCTGCATACTTCACATTGAAAGCAAAGAGTAGACTAATGTTTTATATCCATTCTAATAATTCCATGACTTACACAAATAGCTAGAATTCAAAGGAATGGATTTTAGGCTTTGGTTATTCAAATTTTCAACTGTCTGAATTACTAAAAAATGTTTTGAAAGCAGCCATACTAGATGTCTTGCGCTGTTGGCCACATTATGAAATGTTTCGCTAGTATTTTTACACAAAAAAAATTTAAAAAGCATTGCCCAATAATAAAAACTTTCCAGTGAAAAAGCTCGTTTCCCCAAGCAATTCCTTGAAAGCAAGTTTTTTATTTATCTAATAATTTGCTGACTGATGTAATTTTAATTTTACTAAATAATTAATACTGGTATTGTAAAATGAACAAAAATAAAGCAACAATATCAAAAAAATAATAATTTATTATTGTTAAGCAGACTTAATTTATCTTGATGTAGTGTTTTCCCCTTTCAGACCATGTCATTGTTCCCAATAGCATAATTTCTTTGTTTGACAATAATATTACACATGAAAATCCACCTGAATATGGAAAATGTAACTAAAACAAAAAATCGTATTCTGAAGAAACTGATGTGGTCTTAAATGAGTAAACACTGGACCAAGACAAACTAGGTCTATTAAATGTTAGTACCATAAATTAATATATACTGTAGACAGTAATAAATAATATTATTAGATCTATTAGTGCAATAGTGGCACTTCGACGATGCAGAGACCATCTTGAATTCTATTGTTTTTAGTGAGAAATTGTGGGATGTTGAGGGACAAATGCTAGAAAATTTATAGCATGCAGAGCTTTTATGGTATATCTTTTTGAATTTGCTGGTATTTGGAGACATGTGAAACACCAAGACGTAAAAATTATTGGAGAAATTAATCATGCCATACTTTTCTTTATAAATATTTCCCTTTTGCCCCCTTGGTATCCCATAATTTCTTACAAATTCAAAATGGCCGCTGCATCATCGAAGTAGTCCATTGCACATCATAAACACTCACATTATGATGGCAGCACCTACTATTAAGAACACGGCATGCATGACAAACTTTAAAAGGACAAATGAGAAATTTCATGTATTTATTACCAGTATTCAAACCAAGGTTTGCAAGCAGAACATGATTAGCCACAGCCCTATCCACGAACACATATACCATGATTGAACTACTGTACCAGCTCCTCGTGGGTCAGAAGGTTCTCCATCTCTTTCTGGAGTATCAATACCAAGATGCTTCCTTGGTCCCTTCTTCTGTTCTTCTCTTGTAAAGCTATTCTCACCATACAGAGTGGATTTCCAGTTTTCTCCACAACTGTCAATTTTGCTTCTCAACAACCAAGTACTTTCAATCACTTGAGTTTTATTCACCCCACAGACATGACATTGCCCAACCCAACCAGTCACAGAAGCACCACCTCTCCATACAACAAAGAATGCAAAAGTACTGTTCATGTTACCTCTTGTGCCAATTCCAAATACCATTGAATGGGTATTTCCTGCTGCACCTTCTTCACGTTCAACCGCTGTGCGATACTCACCTACAATAACACCATTGAAATTTTGTTTTATAATCATTTCTGAGCCCACACTATTGTACCAGGTGCCGACAATATCACATGGTTGTCTTGGCTTGAAAATAATAGTAGGGGAGTTAGTGTCGACAGATGGTAAAGAAGGAGGGTTATTGTCCGGTTTACGTGGGCCACTTAGCTGCTCATAACGTGTAAAGGTGTCACGCCCTATTCTTGTAGATTGCCACTTGTCAATGCAGGTGTCAACTTGAGATCGAAGAAGCCAGGATGTCAAAATCTTTTCATGTCCATCTTCACATATAACACACTGAGCAGTCCATGATGTTGTTGATGTTCCGTTGTTCCAGACAACAGCAAAAGCAAAGGTTGCACCAGGTTTGTTGTATGGGGCAGCACCTAGGATCAAAGGTATAAACTCAATATAAAGCCTTATTACTTAAAAGTTTTAGCTGAAATGTGTGTGTGTGCAACAGCAATGTTAGACGAGCTTGAGGAAGGATTGCTCAATGTAACACCCCCAGCTTTTGTCAAGAGAAAGTTTAATGACAAGTAGAACTGCTTTCTACTCCTGCAACCAAACCTTGCATTGTGAACAAGTGCCCAAAGATCTATTTCTTGGCTTGGCTTGGCTTGTTTTAAACATTAAATCATTGTAAATATTGCCAAAAAAGGTGGATTTTAATTCTTTTAGCCACTTACTCAAAATCTTTGATGCACACATAATCATAATGTTTTCTTTAGTTTTCCTTTGATTTTCCTATTGTGATAGCGAAGATAATGGTATGTTGTGGTATGTGAGAAAACCAGCAACTTTAACACTTGCCACACGTGGGCTTCAAGCAAACGTTCCTTCAAATATTTATCAAATGTAAAATTTTAGTCAAACGATATTATTACTTGAATTGAATTTTTGAAATTCATTTTTAAATCTAAGAACCTATGGTTCACGTTAAATAGAGGTTATTTTGCCGTGCTTACCTAAGAGAATTGAATGTGTTTTACTACCAGAAGAACCTTTGGACCTTTCGACTGCTGTTCGATATTCCCCGATCAATTTTCCATCGCTTGAATGTTTCAAATAAATTTCTGATCCTAGTTGGTTGTACCAGAAGCCGTCAAGATTATTACATTTTTCTGTCAGTGCCGTAGAAAGGATTGTTAGGATAACAACAAGTGAAAACATTCTGCTGGCTAAAGAAACAACAAAGCACATGTCACAGCTTCTGTAGGGTTCGCGCAATATGCAAATGAGACGTATACACTGGATCCAGTCTTCATACGTGATGAAAATTACACAGGGAACCCAAGCGTTGAACGATCAAATTCATTCAGAAACTAAAGTGAAAACAATACACCTCAAAAATGCGTAAAAAATGTTACGACTGAATCAAAAAACCGTGAGCACCCAGAAACATTTCAGCAATCGTTTATTGTTCTTTGAACAATCAAAAACGAATATCTAACTCCAAGAAGTTTAAAATCACATCCTGTTGAGCCACGGAACAAAAAGCGCTCGAAAAAAAATGCGCTCGAATGTGTCATTTTAACAAATTTTTCCATGCTTTTAGAATAAATGGATTATAATATAATTATTTATTATCACTCTGAATATTTGATTGCAGCTGTGAAACTGACTCACGGGTTAAAATTAGAATAAACGCGTGACTAAAACATCTCCGAATGACCCACAAAGTGATTTCCCCTTCCAAATGATGAACTAGTATTTTGAGGTTGGACAAAGTCCAGTTCAAGTGTCACTCATACATCAAGAAACACATCATTCGCCTCCAGAGGAGAGCGCTAGTCTGGACTGACAACCAAGCTCGGTGCATTTCCGTATTTTTCTCACCGTTACATTTTTTCCAGTGATATTTCTAAGTCCTGACGTACGATGGGGCAAATCCTCCCGAGATCTAAAATCAATTGGAAAGATTTGGAAAGGCTCACATCCGAGGAACAAAAAGAATTTTTATCCAAATGGGAAAAAAAATTTAAAGATGAGGCTGTTTCTTCCACGGATCGAAATGTGAAGAAAGGGGACCATCTTGTGATAGAAAGATACTTCGGATACACACATCATTTAATCTGTATCGAAAAACAAGGAGATCACATAAGGGCCATGGAATACGGACTTCCAATTGAAGAATCATCGGCAGAAGTACTACTAGATCTGGAGAATCTGGGGAAGGTGCACGAAAAGACATTCACATTTGAACAACTAGAAAATATGACGGTAAATATAATATGTGGATTACTTATATCGGAGAATTTTTGGGCAGTTCTTTCTCGATGTAATGGTAGCCCATTGCATGACCGTGACATAGCTTCATTGACGCAATACCGGGCGCAATACTCCTCCTCAACCGAGAGGTACAGTAATGGTATTCTTAATGTACCGGCTCGAAATGTAAAGGCTCGAATTTGTACTAGTAAGCGTATTGCTCTATCCCATGCCACCCACCGATGATTTCGCCGTTTGGATGTTTTTCAACTGAGCGCAAATGAGTACACAATGAAAGTATATAGTTTTGCATTGCAAATTTCTACCATGATCAAATGTCAATATATACCGACCACCAAAAAACACAGGCACTGAACAAACGAAATGTCACTTGGTACCTAATACACTCACTCTAAATGCCCGATACCAGCAATCATTGTCACATTTTTTACTCTTTGTTCATAAAATAATTATTTCGCGAAAGTGAAAATCGAAAACAGTTTCTGGCTCGTCTGGGCATATCTAGCTTAAGGTACTTGGGGATTATTATTTGTTCACTGGGTGAATCCCCTTCTGGACCAGACACAGGAAGTCCAAACAAAATAAGGAACGTAAACGAGAGCCCGCTGTATTACTAATTTAATTTCCATTCTTGACCAGGATTTCCTTGAAGATGTAGAAAATTTTCCCCTCAATCAACCGAAATAAAAGTGATGTCTGTTGATCCCACTTTCAGAATAGGAAAATAATGGTGTATGACCCCAATCTTGATGTAATATTATAATCGGCATGTTGGTGTTGTTGCTCAGTATATCATCATCATCATCATCATCATCCGGCATCATAGGCATCATCATCATTATCATCATCATCATTATTATTATTATTATTATTATTATTATTATTATTATTATTATTATCATCTATTTAATTATAATTATGCCAATATTATGATAACTTATGAATGTGGTTTAGGTAAAAAAGAGAGTGTGGCCAAAGGAGCTCCGGCGATACAACGCAAATAAGTCTGTCGAAAAAGCCGAGTCACGAAAGGGCGAGAAAAAGTACAAATGTTTGACCAACAACTGTGAACATTTTGTTATGTGGTGCATATGTGGACTGAGTGTCAGTCTTCAAGTCAAGAGCTGGTACACTTGGGCAAAAGAAGTGTTGAAATTTCTGTGCTTTACGACTAGAGAATGTGTAATGTGTTTGGTTTTATTACTCATACCCCATCCCAACTTATCTCCGGATGAGATTTCTTTTAAGATTTTAAGTCAGCCTGAAAATGCCGCATTTGTTTTTGGTTTCGCCTTTGTATTAGTCGTTCAAATGCTGTTATGTTTGTATGAAGTTGGAAAGGCTATCGCTGACAGAAAAAGTCAAGATATTCAAACTGACCATGAATTGGATGCTACAATTGTAGAGATTATTGCAAAAAAGTGGTTTCAGTTTAGTCTTGGCGCTGCAGGGTTTGTTTTTTGCTTGCCGTATAACTTCTTGGGTAAATTAGTAGGAGCATTAGTTGGTGTTCTTGTTGGAAATCGTTTGGGGGTCATTGCCAACTGTTACGTCAAAACTGATCTAGGCCTCGCTGGGTTTATTAATCCGGTCCATTGGCTGTATCTATCACTTACGGTCATTCATACTTCTATGGTTTCCGTTTCTGGGTGTAGTTAAATTTTCTTTCTTTACTAATAAGTGCCCGAAAGAAATTAAAAACTTAACTAGGGGGAGGGGGGTTGAAACCTATCACCCAATCACCATGCTCCGGAATATTCAGATATGAAAAAAAATACAATCAAGTGAGTATAAAATTAACAAATTTACGATGGTTCAGCGTGGTATGTCCTCTTATTTACCACGATATGACGCCAAACGTTGGTCAAAATGTTATGGACTCACGAGGCGAAAGCCAAAAACGCTAAACCATATCGTAAATTTTAATTTCTTTTTTACTACAAAACTCACAATCATCGTTATTGACGTTTTCTACTTCCATAAAAGTAGACAGTAGCTATAGTTGTTCGTCATATCGTTATTGACGATTGGGATATCAATATCTAAAGAAGGTAGAATTGCACTCATTTTTTGGTTTGGAAAACCCCGAAAAACTTCTTGACAAAAAAAGTTTTTACAAATGGCGTCATGTGTTGGTATGGTTTACGACCAATCAGCGCGCGAGAAAATTTACAATTGTGGTAAGGGATGGTGCAATAATTATCGGGAGGGGGCCCGAAAAACCAGAAGGGGCCGGGGCATTACATAAAAATATTGCCAAGATAGGGGGGGCTCAAAGTAAGGTCACTTAAGCATTTCAATAGATATTTACTTAAAGTAGAGGCAGAGGGGATGTTATTTTCAGCATAACAGAGGGGGAATGTTGAACAATTTTTTTTGGTTTTGGAGGGGGGACCCTGTCTATGTTGTTGCTAGATTACTCTGGTTTTTCGCCCCCCCTCCCCCCTCCTGATAATTATTGCACCATCCCTAAAATTGAAAATTTACAATGTAAACCAATACCTAAAGTTAGCCTTAAATTGTACATTTATATTTTAATAAAGTCCACATGATTATTTCCAAGAGAGTGACAATGGTTTACTTTTTGCGTTTTATTAACCCCTTTCCTCCCAACATCGCGGCACGTGTGACGATGACGGAAATATTGCTGACTCGACTCTTGTAAAATGTAACTTTCTTTAATTCAGTTTGTATTTACGTAATTATTCGACCAAACTGTAAAAATACGTTAGCAGACAAGTCAAAAAGGATCAACATTAATGATCAATCAAAAAAAATTCACCAAAAAATGCCAATACCTTTTTTATTGTCCTTTGTTATTAAGTGACTTAACTTTGAGCCCCCCTATCTTGGCAATATTTTTATGTANAATCTGGTTTTTCGGCCCCCCTCCTGATAATTATTGCACCATCCCTAATCAGTACTCATTTATTGTCTAATTTATGAACATTTATGTTCGACCTCCGCGTCGTGAACTGAGAGACACCGAGGGTTGGATCATTTACATATTTCCCTCCAGCCGATTCACATATTTAGAAAGGAGAGTCGGTAATAACAGCGAGGCATTGAACACGAATGTTGAACCTACGAAGCCCGTCATGCACTGGTGGATAATTCCAAATGGCAAGGCATCCACGTGTCATCCATATTCATTAGCAATGAATTTCGAAGACAATACGTGACAATACGCACAGACAGACCTATGTATAAAGGGGAGTCCCCCTCCTCTCCCCCAAGTCTATCCGAGATTTGACCCCGCCCGCCAAAACCAAAACTAGTAGTTAACATAACCGCCATGTAAAGAATACTGATTCTGTACGGACTTATCTACGCTTTCCTCAGTCAACTCTGAGCAGCAATGGAAGACGTCTTACGGCGTCGCTTCTCTACGCCAGTAGATTGGAACAAGATTGACAAAAGTTCCCCTGAAAAGCAGCTAGAATTCTTGTCCGAATGGAAGGACAAATTTCAAGTTGAACTGGTTTCGTCTGTTACTAAAAACGTGAAAAAAGGCGACCACCTCGCGATCGAAAGATATAAAATTCTCCCGAATGGTGCTCCACTATATACTCATCATGCCATTTGTACCAGAATTCACCAAGATCAAATGACTGTTTGCGAGTATGGTGGGAATATCTCAGGCGTACTAGAATTACATCAAGTTGGCTTCCAAAGTCTTGCTAAGATAAAGTATCATGAGTGTAGTGTTGCTGATTTGGAGAAGAATATGGTATGTGTATGGTGCTTAGAAATATTAGCATATCATCAATTCTCCGTCAATCCTTCATCTTGTTTTAAAATCTATCGATCCAATGGTTTTTTATATTTTGATGTTTTTCTGTGGTTATTTTTCAAATCAATCGATTAAGGAAAAGCACACCGAAAAATACGCATCAGTGATTGTACACACATCATCTCATTCAAATGCGCGCATCAAAGGAACTTCTAAAATGTTATGTAACTGAACAGAGAGTTTGAAACCAATAGATAAATTCGATGTTTCTAGGAAATATTATTGTGGGTACGTTTTTTTTTAATTTGTAAAATTGATTCTTCTCATGACCTAAACACCCCCCCTGGCGGTAATTAACGAACAGTGCCTAGGATAAAGTAATACTATAGGACACTTTTGGAATCGAATTTAAGCCGCTATCAAAAAATCCGGGCAAAAAAAATAATCTCACGTGTCACCCACGTGTCTCCCACGTTTCTCGAGCCCTCGTCTGTCGGTGAATATAGGGGTCAACCTTAATTTATTCACAAACTCTTCTCAGACAGGAGAGAGATAGTTTCCGGTTATTTACAACCTATGAAAGTGAAAGCGCGCCAAATCAACTGTATTGCAATTCTGTTGTGTTTTTGAGTGGGGAGGGGAGGGATGGTAGATAAAGGTCGGTCACTGTCTCGTGTAACACTGCCCCGAATGAGCGCCGCAACGGAAACACAAAAACCTTGCCGCAGAGTGTCGCAGTGGTTATAGCATAAATATAGTATTGATGAAATTGTCGTGCAACCTCTAATTTATTTTTATGTTATTTTACTGAAAGGCTTACAAAGTTATTTGGCCGAAAGAGCTGAGAAGATATGGAGGCAACAAGGTGTCCAAACGAGCCAAGAAGCGAAAAGATGAACAAAGCTACCATCTCTTGGAAAACAACTGCGAGCACTTCGCTACCTGGTGCAAATGTGGACTAAACATCAGTCTTCAAGCCCGACTGTGGTGCCTTTGGGCCAGACAAATCGTCGAGAAAATAATTGCCAGTGGAAATGACATGATAGAAAACATTGTGCCTGTATTGCTCAGGGTTCTGACTACAGTTTCCAACACAAATGTGGTAGCATTTGCAAGCAAATCTTTTGCTGAATCACTGATGAGCAAGCTTGTGGAGAAAGGCTTTATCAATAAGGAAGTTATCACTAACATTAAGGAAGTTTTTGACGAGTGGATGAATGATGATTCTTCTGACGAGCTACTTCATGGGAAGCTTGTCAGAATGATCAAAAGGATCATTTGCAGATTTAAGGCGGCCTGCGTCGACAGTGTTGGTTCACTGGCTGGTTCAGTATATCAGACTCTTAGGAATGGCTTTGGGTGTGAAGGCACTGATGTCGTTGATGGAGTTGATGTCGTTGATGGTGTTGATGGACTTGCAATTGATGGTGGTGATGTAGTTGATGGTGCTGATGATGGCCGATGTACTGAGGAACTTTTTAATGAATTTATGGAATGGTGCAATGAAGACTAAGATATGAAACTCCATTGCAACTGAATGATATCATAGGAATTAGAAGAGGGAAAAATTACAACATAGCGGAGAATGAATGGACGGACGGATGGATGGATGGATGGATGGATGGATGGATGGATGGATGGAGGGACGGACGGACGGACGGACGGATGGATGGATGGATGGATGGATGGATGGATGGATGGATGGATGGATGGATGGATGGATGGATGGATGGATGGATGGATGGATGGGTTAATGAACAAAAGACAGTTCGAAGTTCAAACGTTTAAAAATATTTTGTTTTTAAAAGTTAACTATAAGTTTGATAACCAGCCATTTCTTCGTAATAATATACTGATGATGGAAGTAACAGTGTGGATAATTCTTCCCCAACCCCTGCGTGTATTTTGCCTTATTGTCTCAGAAAATAAATAGTCGGCACAGCCAGAACATCCAGTAGTAAATACGAATAGTACATATAAAGGTTTACAGTTTGGTGTATGTGAGACCCAGGCAACTCCAGAAAAATACAAAATTTATGGCGTTTTAGTTTGTACGTTTTCTCCGGTGATTTTTAAAAGTTTACGGCAAAAGGCCAGTGAGTCTCTTAGTTTAAGTTCAGTTTTACAATACCTTTGCTTTAGGCGTAAGGTCACATGATTAGCCAAATACATGATGGTTTGACATGAAATAAGTAGCTTTTAAAACCTATTGTAATAATTAAGCTATAGTAAAGTACAGAATGAAAAAAAATGCATCATTAAACATACCTAGGAATTAGAGGAGAATGATAATTTCTTAGGCCTAGGGCAAACGTCGAACAGTTCCATGCACCGACCTTAATTGCCCTATTTCACTATGACGTCACATCAAAACAATCTATTGTTTTAACGCTAAGGATCATTGTCGCCAGAGGGGGCAAAATAGCAGCAAAACAAATGAAATCACAATAAAATTTGGTCAATAAGACGGGAGAAGGTGAAAACAGATACATATTGCACTAAATATCCCAAACGAAGGAAAATTTCACCTAAATTCCTATCATTCTTGTCCATGTAAACAACCTGTGACGTCATAGTATAGTAGCTTTGAGTGATGGAAAGCAAAAAAATTGGGGGAGGGGCCTGGAGAAGGAATAGGAAATAAAAGCTCCTAATCCGAGGGAAAAAAATGTCAGCCAATCCCGACAAATCGAGAAAATTTGCGAAACTGCCGCAAAGTGATGTTGTGTTGTCGCGAAAATTATGTTTGCAGATGTTTGGGCTTCCTGTGCTGTTTCCTTGCATTGCATCTTGGTTAGTTTTAATGGTGGACGAAGAAGAAAGACGTAAAGATGCCGAATCCAAACACCTCGAACCAAACAGCCTCCAGTACAGACCCTAGAAGACCAAATAAGATCTTTAGATACAAACCACTGGCTAACAAACCCACAGATGATCCTACTCCAGACTATATGAACCTTCTTGGCATGATATTTAGCATGTGTGGACTGATGATGAAGGTAAAGATGTGATCTCATGACTGAGTCTTTTTGTCTCTATTCTTTGTATAAAAACGCGAATTTCTCTAAAAGAACCTTGTGTTTAGATATCATTTGAGCGTTTCTTTGGTTTTCACTCCATAAAGTAGTGGTTTTCAATCGAAAATGTTCAATTCTAGTCTGAATTTGTGCCGTTTTTTCTCCAACATATTTGGACGTGCATGACAAAATATAGGAAAGTCTGATGTTGTGAAGGCGGATGGAGTTCCTGTAAACCGTCAAAAACCCGACACCAATACAAATTTTAAAATATGTTTTATACTTTGGCTTTTTTCTTTGGGAAATCCTGAAATAAACTTTTTAACTCTGTATTTTATGGACTCTGCTATTCATTATAATCACATTAAAAGCTTTATTTGTCAGTAATATCAGACTATTTCACTTTTCAAGAATTCATATTTATGCTCACATTGTAATTCTTTGATTGCGTATTATGTCATCATGGCCATGTTGGTGGTATTTAACAAAAGATTTCTAATTAGCATCTATTTTTGATATCTTATGACTTCGAAGTTAATGTTTACTGTACTTGCTTTGCACATGACCCTGTGAGTGAAGAGAGGTCATCTTGGAGCAAGTCTAAACTAAAGCCAATTCTTCTTTCTTCTACAGTTAAAGTGGGCAGCATGGGCTGCTGTTTACTGTTCATTTATCAGCTTTGCTAACGCAAGGTCATCAGAGGACACCAAACAAATGTTTAGCAGCTTTCTGTAAGTACCTTTCATGTAATAGCTAACAAAAGCCTGATGATAGTGATGGTGATGGTGATGGTGATGGTGATGGTGATGGTGATGG
>OCZR010036000.1:0-21214 GCA_900234385.1 Anemonia viridis
GTTAGCCATGCCCTGACTTAGGTCAGTCCAAGTTTAAGTACTCAAGAATAAAAGCTTTTCCTTACAAAATGAGATATTTCATATGAAAAAGGAAATCATGCACAATACAGCCATAACGTTATTATTACACGCCAAAAAAAAGTGCAAATAAATAATTCATATTTGAGAAGTAATATTTTATTCAACATGCATGTGCACTCGTATCTATTGGAACAGGTCGTATATACAAGATATATTTATAAATCAATATACACACAATAAAGAAATATCAAAGACACAATATCGATCACTCTAAGCTCGTCGGCGTCCATAGCCTTTATACATTATACAAACCCGCAGGGCTGCTATATATCATTTGCTGTAATTTTTTTTTCAAATTCAAAAGCGGTGAAAGTCTTCAACTGTGTCCTCTGATAAAGACACTACTGTTTCGCTTTTTTGACCAATCAGAACGCATTTAGGTTTTATAATTTTGATATTATTTTGATATATTATTTTTTTTTTTGATATTATTGATTAAGAGCACGGGAATGTAAATGACATGAAATTGATATTTTCAAATTCTATTGTAGAAATTATTTGATTTTTTAAACCCTAAAATTGCTTGTAGAAGTGATGAAACAATATTGACCTTACACTTGATTCGATTTCAAGCACAGAATACAATTCAGCGATTTCAACTAAGTGAAGGTCAAACGCTGCACTGATACAAGAAAAATGTTCAGTCAAAATGTAGTAAAAGTTTAGACATGGAGAAACATTTAAGTCATTTTTCAGAGCGTTTTCGATAGTTTAGTATCGTAATTTCAAAATTCTTCTGGTCGCATACAAAAGGTGATCGGAGCAGGAAGGTTCAGGTGCCCCTTGCTAAGGACTTTTCATATCATTTTACTGTTAAAATCTGTCAACTAACGAAGAGATATTTTCAAACCAACTTGACTAAGGAACCAAGATTTCTTTTGGAACCAGAAAAATCGTTTGCTTAAAGAAAAGTGGTCGATTTCAAGAGTTGGTCGAATAGAAAGTTTCAACAGCCGGAAGCCATTTTTATTACTCGGGCTACCTGCAATGTATTCCGAGTCTAGGTTTCAGTTTTCTATCTATCAGTCTATCTATCAATCTATAGTCATGTCAAGATTTCACATGAGGTAATGCATCATCAATTTAGCCCGAGTGAACGCCCGTTAGGCGTCTAGTTTCAATCACTTTAATGAATAAGGAACTAAACGACTTGGTTCAATGTCGTGCAGGATGACTGTGCAGCGATAACTGAGGATAATATGATAACTACACAGCAGCCTGCTGTGACTGTAATACGTTGTGGCCGGAACAAGCTGGTACCGTACGGTTTATCCTGAAACTTCCCACTTCAAACAAGATTCTTAATTACTAGTACTTTATATCAAGTACTTTATCATGGCTCTATCGCTTCAAGTGATACTGTTGCGCTATTCAAAACCTCGACTACTTCTCCGTCCAGACTAGCCTTTCGAACTTTCCAAACTTTAAAAAAGCACTTAATGGTTTCAGTGTACTAATTGTTTGAAGGTGGTTATGGTTGAAGTTGACTGTGTCGGGATCTAGTTTGATAAATATTGATTATTTTCTTGTCCTAATTGAACCCTGTGGGTTTGGCTTATTTAATGCGGTCGGATGAGCATCATGTATTCATTCACAGCGGTGTCAAGATTTAGTCAATGGATTGAGCGATTTTTGTGCATCACACACCGCTAAAAATGATGAGAAAAACTGCTGAAACAATTTTGAGTATATGCTGTGAAAATCGCACTCGCGGCTTTTGTGAAGTCCAAATACAAGAGTCAAAACATGTATGTTCTATTCCATTATCCGGTGAGCAGCTTTTGACACGTAGTTTTGAGGTCAAACGCCTTTCTTTCGCTTTCCTCTCGTCAATAAATTTGTAGAACCAATATAACAAGTGTTAAAATCAAAAAAAAATAAATCACTTTGTTGATTGGCGTGAAATGCCGCGTATGTAAGACTACAAACCACCGACCTTAGTGCTGAGTAGGGGATGCCTAAATATGTTAATGGTGCCATAAGCTCAATATTCCCCATAAGAGTATTTATTGAATCCAAATCAGCAAAAACATGAAAAAGGGGTATTCTTGTAGCTAAGATCAACATGAAACAAGCAGCTTGCCACACGTCTTGCGGCACCACGATCAAGATGACTCCACTACACTGGTGTAGTGTTAAGTCAATTTTTGGCCATTCATTATGCTTCAACAGGCGGGAAGGGATTGTGAAGGTGTTGTAATGTTCAATGTACTAAGATCTTTTCAACATGTTGGGGCTTTGCAGTATGTGAAATGAATTAATATTGATCGAACCTGTTCCAAATCAAAAGGGTTGGACAAAGTCTTTATATAATGTGTCGAAAAGATTTCAACACGAATGAAATACCTGTTTTTTATGTTTGATAAAACACTTATCTCTAAGCCACTTTTTCTTTTTCTTTTCTTTATTTCTTGTTTCTTTTTAATTTTCAAGAACGAAAATCACTGCACGAATTTGACCCTCGAACAAATATTTGTACAAATCCTTTAACCTTAAATACTGGCTCCGAACACATCAGTGTAATTCAGTCCAAGCTTCAAGACCTTTTGTACGTTTTAAATTTCTTTAAAGAATAGAAGAGGCCTGACAAGTGCTTGAAGTAGATGCAATTTAACCTCAATTAATCAACACAGGTTTTTTTGAATGATTTAGGCGACCCTCAAAGACCCTTTGAGCAAATATAGAACAATACAATTTGGCTTGTCGGAGTTACCATTGCATTTAGGAATATTTTAAGGGCTTTTTCAGTAGAATTTCTTTGTTGATTTTCTATTACAATCTAAGCCAGCAGGACAGGAGCCTAAGAGATTATTACAGAAATATCTTTAATCGTCAAATAGTCAACTGCTGATCATTCTGTGAGACTTTCCTGTCAGACCCAAATTCGGCTCCATTCAGAGACGTCGCGGTCTCTTTCAATCATTTCCGATGAATTCAAAAAATATGGCGCTTGTACAAATCACAAACGAATTTAAATTTCATTCCTGGGTAAGAATTGAAAGCGAATTGAAAACGTTTCAACACTAAAAATAAGATAGAAGCATCGTTTCTTTTGAGGATTTGATGGATGTACATATACATATATTTTGGGCTTCTAAGTTTCATTTTGATAATGTTGTGCTTCCTTGAGCTTGATTTATTTTGAAAAACATTCCTATCTACTTCCTCTTTGAACATCATGTCGTGGTCTAATAGAGTCAGTTTGATTGATAAAAGCAATGGCACTGTAGTAAACTTCCATTTTTGATTTGCGTTCTTGGTAATTGTTTTGTTAGGGGTTGAAGGGTATGATGACGAAAAAAGCCAAAACACTCTCACTAGCTGTTTTGATTACTTCTCTTTGTATTCTTACCCTGGGCGATTCAGAGAGCTTTAATTATAAACCTTTCATTGAATAGCCTGCTTTGACAACATGGGCTGACCATATACCTTATTTTCCTGTAAACATGATCAAAAATTCCATAAATATCTTCTATTTTACGCCTTTTCGCAACATGGAATCCGCTCTTGTATTCACGGACTTCTTTATCTTTTTGGTTCCACGGCCACTTAGAGTAATTAAGAATTGAATTCCACGAAAAGTCGGTGAAATTCAATTCAATAAAGTAATCTTTTGAAAGCCATTAACTTCTATTTGGATAATAAAATAAGACCATTATTGTCGTTGGGTATAGTTCTACTTCATGTAATTGAATTACAGAAACTTCAAAACGTAATGAAGCCTTTCAAAATCGATAATATCTGTGGATGTCTGGTATGTGTTCTCTTTGCCCTTCTGGTGGAGTTGCCAGGTCTCAACAGAAACTCGTTTTATGCTGTCTAAAATGCAACAAGGAAAAAAAACACACACACGCACACACTTGCAATGTCGGAAAAAAGGTTTTTTTTACAAAAAAACACATTCTTTTTTTTTTCTAATTTAGTAAGGTTCACGAAAATCAAGAGAAGGAAAATAAAGGATATAGAAAAGGTGTACAATTTCAGTTTTAGTGATAAATTCGGGGATTTTAGTTTTCGTGAGCGCGTGTTATTCACTTGTTATTCCTTATGTTCTAATCACTTATGTGTTATCTCTCAAGCTGGCGAGAGAACAATCTCTTAGCTCGTTATCTCACAAGTCGAAAGCCTCTTTTTTCTTTGCCCTCAGTTCAGATCTCGAGTATCTGCAGGCAAGAACTGAACCTTTCTCTGTCCTGTTAAAGGAGATTTCTAATGTTATAATTTTGATTACCATTTTGATGATGGAAATGACCAAATGTCGGTAGGATGTCATGTATATTTGATGATCTAATAAAGTAGCTTTTGGACTAAATCTCATAAACCAGGCGAGTGACTCAAGTCTTGATTAAATTGGCCTTAGTCGGTCATTCAGCCGGGCTGCAGTTTGAGCGTGGTGTGTACTTATCTCTAGCTATTCAAAAGCGGTTTTGTTATCACTCTATTAGAAGGTGGAGAGAACACGCTCATGATAAAAGAGAACTCGATGATGAACTGGCGATAGCCCCATTCCTCTGGTTGAAAACCCATAGCACACGAGAACCGATAGTTCTAATGTTACTCCCAAAAATTTAACCCTCTGGCCAAACGACTAATTGCGCCAAAGTATTGGTCCAGTGCATATTGGTAAATTTAGAATTTAATCTGGTTAATAATGCTTCTTAAAGCAACAATAATGCTCCTTAATGACTTGATCAAATTCAACAAACTTTTATTCCGATTCCTTATTTCATACTCAGACAAACGGCGTCTCTCGCTAATAACTCTACATTGATGACTTATGTCCATATCATGAGGGGCTTAAAGATATCCTATGCTATCCAAATTAGCAATCTCTTAAATTCAAATTGTATGGTTGTAATTAGGTTTATCACTCAGGCCATTACCAGAAAGAATTTTCTTGCGTGCCATTTCGGAGCACAGACTCTCGAGTTCGAGTTTAATCAAGATAAAACGTTCGTATTTCCCAAGGGTCATCGCTTCATCAGTCTCGCCAAAAAACCCCAAAAGAACAGAATCAGAAAAACAAATAGTTAATGTTATTATTGCCATGAGCTGTCATCCAAACAGGCTGACTTTATATCATTATAGATCCGAGGAAGCAAACCAATCTTAATTATACTAATCGACTAACACTCTGGAATAAACACAGGATTTATAGATCTTCAGTGAATTGTCGCCTCGTATTATTAGTCTCTTTGCCAACGTGTTTGTCCTGATTACCATGTCCATTTTACTTGGTTGCTCAACTAAATCACTCACTTCAATTACCCCCCAATTACCGGTTAAGTACACAGATGGAATTGACTTCGAAAACGACTTCTTAATAGGGATTGAACTTAAAGTGTGCATTGAAACAGCCCTAATTGATTTCCATAAAATTATGTTTTCCGAAAAAGCATCGGATACTATCAGTGAGAGCCCCCCGCTGATCACACCTATTTGTTTTTAGCATTATCAAAAACAATATACAAAGTACTCTTCATTGTGAAATTGAGAGCATGAACAAACAATCGCTTCGGGGATGTATTCCAGTCTATTGTATTCCGAGACAATGATTTTTTTGAAGCTCATTACAAGAACCTGTGCGTGGTTTTAAGGTGGTTCTTGCACGTCATTTCTTCCATATGGAAACGAAATTTCCGCAGCAGCAAAAACATCTTCATTTTCTTTCGTTTCAAAGTGTTATTAAACCTAATTATTGACCCAAGTGGATTCAGTACCTTGAGCTATGGGATCGGAAAGGACTATGTTACGAGCACGGGGTGTATTTGAGTGAAGGGGAAATGAACGCTGATTCCGATTCTTTGACTAAGATCTTTACATTGAACCCCTAAGGCATTTGTGTATTAGTAGAATTGCTGAAGCCACCACGCCGACAGAAACAAAAGAACTACCAACCCGTAAATTGGTTTTAATCTGAACCAATGGCAGCAATTTAGTAGTTATCGGATCTTTAAAAGATGACATCTTACCGCCGCTGTGGTTGGCTGACATTTATCAACAACAAATTTGCTTGATAATGAGACAATTATCTTGTGCCCTATTAGGCTGGGTCTAATATACGCGGGCATCGGCTGGTGAAATGACTATTCACAGCAGGCCTTCGCCAATTCAGTGGAATAAAGCCAGAGAGACATTAGTGTCCTAGTATTCTTTAACAAGGTTACACTTTGGATAACACGGAGACAAGGGAACAAACGGTATAGTGCTGACAGAAAGCTTGGCGTTATGGACACTGAACAGACAAAGCCTTCATCCATGGGCTCTACTTCATCTCGAAGTAGTTCATTTACCGTCGAGGCACTGATATCGAAACCAGTACAAAAAACAAGCAATATCATTAACGACACCAATTTAGGAAGTCAAAGTAACTTTTCTGTTGAAAGGATTTTGAATAAACAACATTCAAGAGACGATGAAAACGACAGCAAAGCTGAAGTGTCTACTCCAGACAAGAGATGTGCAAGGGAACAAGAAGAGAACTCATCAGATTATCCTTGGATGCATTCAACTCGCTACGACCCTCCACCTCGTAAGTTTACCCTTCCTATGAAAACTCTCTCTTTTAAATTCGTCGGAAAACATCTTAAGTATAATTGCCTTAATTGTCTTCAGCTTTATAATCCTGTATAAACTGTCAAGACCCAAACAGCATGGGCCATTCCTTTAGAGAAAGACGGGACAATATGGTTCAAATAGGCCTGATGTTTTTTTGTGTGTTGGGGGAAAACACTTAACCTTTTTATGTTGTTTATTTGTGTAGGAATACGTTCAAGGCTTAGTCCGTCAAAATGTCAGCTTCGCAAGCACAAAGCAAACCGTAAACCCCGTACGCCTTTCACCACTTCACAACTTCTTGCGTTGGAACGAAAGTTTCGTCAGAAGCAATACTTGTCCATTGCGGAAAGGGCTGAGTTTTCTGCATCCTTAAATTTGACCGAAACACAAGTGAAAATTTGGTTTCAAAACCGAAGAGCAAAAGCAAAAAGACTTCACGAAGCAGAACTCGAGAAACTAAAGCTTGCAACTAAGCCATATATATCTCCTGGATTCACCTCTACAATGGGCAACGTCTCGATGTGTTGTGATTCGACATGCAGTGGTACTTTCGGGTTCCAGCCTTATTCACACCTAACTCTTCCATCAAACAACTTCAATCAGTCGATGGGATTCTTTTACCGAGCACCGTACGGTATTCCTCCTGGATATACTAACTATATGCCACACTAACACAGTATATATATGGTCAAACCATTTCCTATTGACTTGATGGTGAAATGGAGAACAATGACCGAAGGAAAACGCTCTTATATTTAATTGTGTCCATCCAGTTTCTCTCTCTGATGGAACCTCTATTGATGCTCTTTAGAAGGGCAAAATAATGTAATATAATAGACTATTCCAATTGTACATAATTCGATTCATGGCTTGCTTGCACGGACCTCGAATTTACTTATGTTCTTAATTTTTTGGCGTTACACTGTATTTTCTTTATCAACTGTCACATTCTATACAATTAAAACACAAATGAAAGAAATCTTTTAAGAAAGACTTTAATAGCTCTTTTGATTACTTTAATTTGGGCAAGCTCTTCACACAATTCTGTGAACATTTGAAAAGAGTCCAGATGTCTTCAAGGCGAACCCTTTTATATTTACTCATTTGTACAAGCACAGAAACAAATTTTATCGACCACAGCCTGTCTTGCCAAAACATAATAAATCAGCAAATTAATTACACTTTACACAGCATTAATTGGGTTCTTTCTGAAAGTATTCTATAATTGAGTTTACACTACAAGGACGATTAATATTAGGAGAGTCGTATATATGTAACACTATAGCTTTTTGATTATAAGTAGAATTGGGGATAAGTTTCAGTTAACACAAACCTTTGGCAGTTTCTCAAGTAAATCTTTCGCTATATCCTTTCAATTCAATTCGCAAGCCAAGGAATTAAATAACTTTGTCATTGTGAGACAAAACTGTTACAATTTTCATATTGATGAGCTTTAGTTTACAGGAAATTTGCATCGTGTTTACAGAAATAAGTTTAGGGAAAAGTAGTTGATGGTGAACTTAATATACAATCTTGTTTGGGAAGAAGTCATCGAAGGAACGATGCTAATGACAATATATCTTGAATAATATTGTTCTTTTTACAAAGACCTCTTTGTACCCGATGCATTTGCGCTTTCTTTTCAAATTTAAAGGTAGAACAAAAAGGAGGTTTTCTTGTTAAGTGGGTGTAAGTGGCATTTCTTTGTTCGATTAACCCAACCACTTCCCAAGTGCCAGGATCACCTGCTTGTTTTATTACTTCATCTGTACCAGTAACGAAGGTTAATTGATACACTTTACTCTTCAGGACCCGGCATGGTTGGTCGGTGGGGATCTTTGAATTCATTCCTAAATTTCTAACAGCTGGTCTGACTTGAATGAACAACAGGTATAGCTAGTGCAGGAATACGTTATGATTTCTTGAACAAGAACCAGCAACTCATCAGAATAATATGTTCACTTTAACAAATTGAACCTTGCCCTTAATTTCTCTTAGCTGGGTGTGTTTTGAAGCGGCTTTTCTTTTTTGAGTTACTGACATTCATGCACGAATTGCTCTGATGCTCTTCAAAAAGGGTTTTTGTATTGAGGCACAAGTTCCTTAAGTGTTCTTTAAAACTTGATATGTCCGGAGTTTTTGGTATTGTTGTACAAGTTGTTCAAGTGTTATTGTTTGTGGAAAGCTTAGTTCACTGAACATTACGAAGATTACAACATCTGGGCCGCTCTTTTCTCTCTCACTCTCTACACATGCTGTTATCCCAACTCCCTTTTACACATCGGAATTTCCTTCCTACCTTCCTTCCCTCTTCTTAACTCTCTAATCTCAGCCCACTTAAAGTCGGTATCTTGCAGATTAGTTCAGTTGTGATGCATTCCACTACACAAATGTGTATTATAAGAACACCGCGGTTTGTTGGCAAAAGTTTGTAAAAATTAAACGAGGCGTCGTACAATCAAAACGGAGAAACATCGCTTCGAAAAAAAAGCCTTTACTGACAACTGGTAGAATCAGAAATACCTGTTTCATTATTAGGTGAAGCTCTTAATATATCACATGTGCGCCCCATATTTTTGCGAAGAAGAGTCTTTATGTAAGGTTACGATGAGGCTCCCGTTATTTATATTCGCGTCAGCAGGAGTCCGCTCGTGGCAAATTCTCCGCTCATAATAATCCATTATTTATTAATATTCTAAGTTTCCAGAGTGGTTTTTCAATGGGTTAACTCCCATTTGCAAGTATTTTCTCTATTCAAACTCAAGATTCCAACAAGATAAGAGGAGAAAAGTTTCAATTAGTTCCAGTAATATCCTTGGGTGGTGCTTGGTCTTTACGTACAATCGTTCTTTATAGATACTACATTTATCGTTGGCAAATTAAGCACCGATTATTGCACAGCAGGTTCCCGTGGAATGCGTGTTTGTATAGTGATCATTAATACACAATTTGCTAAAAGAAAAAAACAATTCGTTCGAAACTGACATCCATCGATGGATGGTAGCCAACTTTTCTTAAACCACCAATAAACTACAGCTCAACGTTATTATTTTATTGTGTACTCAAAAATCAAATTAATGGGATCAGTTTTCGTACCGTCAGTGCGAGAAGTGGAGGATAAGGAACCGATACCTTCAGAAATACTTCACGAAGAAAGTCTTTACCAAAAGTAAAGGGGTTTCCTCGATCGAATCTATGTTTTGATTATTGCTTTCAATTCCATTTAAATGCCCTAATAATTTTGATTATACAAATGTATTCCTTTGTCTGCAAACCCCAGACTGTTATTATCGCGTATCACTGTGACATTTCAAAAGAGCTGTTCCCCTCATTGGTGTTGGGGCTTGTTCCAGAACAGTGGGTGGTTGCGATTTGTCCTGCTTGTTATCACAAGTAAAGCAGTATCTTCTAGCTATCCCTGGTTTATCTTTCTTATCAAATTAAACGAACCTTGTCTGGCTTTCAATTACATCTTAAAGTGTCTTGTACATCTTGTCTCAAGTCTTGTCAATTATGCAGAATTTCGTTATTTTTCAATCACTTTGCCAATTTATTTTGTTTATTTTTTTGTCTTGTTTCGCTTTCTTGTTCTTTTTTGCGCTCTAAAACGATGAAAAATGCCTTGATATATTTTACAATTACACCAATAAATATGAGCCTAATATAATAAATTACCAATGGGCAAAAAAGGGGTGAAAATAAAACAGCCATTAAACATATCTTTGCTAATAATTTAAAGGTCCCTCAAGCGTCTCGAAGGTAATATTAGCCCAGAATTTAAGCTTTTCATCAATAAAAGCAATACAATCCCCTATTCTACGCCAGTATCGTGCTGCCTCTCAAGGATAATCCGCCAGAAATAATTTCCCATACTTGACCCTGGAAATCCCAATTAAACTAAAGTGGGTGTATCAGTATTCCGATGACAGGCTTGTTAAAGCTTGTGCCTTTGGTGATTCTAGATTCCTCCGGGGACTACTATTAATATAAAGATAAACTAAGTCATGTCTTATTTAGAAGGAATGGCGGATGTGAAGAGTCCTACAGTTAACCACTTCTTATCTTTTTATCTTCCTTAAGAAACAAAGATAAGATTATATTAGTATTTCTTTCAAATTGATGAAATAAAAGCATCGAAATCTGCGCGGGAAGTACATGCATCAAGTCCGCAAATAAAGATCCGTTGGTACAAGAAGTTCGAAGGCTCACTCTAGGCTTTATACGTGCTCTCCTTGGACTTCCTCTCAGAACCACTCATCTTTTCTCTGCTGTTTCTGTAAATTATAAGTCAATACTTGATTAAAGTCTTCGCACCATTATTCTAATAGCTCAAATAGTAGAATTTCTTTGCAAGTCTAATTGCAGATAATTGGATTTTCTAAAAGACGCCAATAACAATATCAGGGGTGATTATAACTGGTGCTTTCAAGATAAATGATAAGCTTTGAGAAAACCACGAAATTTAAAGCTTTCATTTTTGTTTCTTTATCTAATAGATTAAAAGGCGTCATTGTATGAGCTTTCGATCATATACAAGATATGGGATCTTATGGTATTTAGCGACAAGAATGCTTTGATATCATTTTGTTAACAATTGTTGTAGTGAAATTATTTATTCATGAGTAAAGAATGGGGAATTTTTTTTTTATTTCCCGATTAAACGTTAACTATTACAGGATTAGGTGTAAAGGTTTATTATTTTAATCTAGAAAATGAGAAATATTTCGAACATTATTATCAGACATATGACAGAAAATCTCTGTTTTGGTGAGCAGGACAAGATGCTTGAAATCATAAAAAAAGAATGAAGGGCTTCCAATTTCGATGGTCTAATTTCGCGTGTCTTTTTCCATACAATTCTAGCCATCCTCTACTGTTTTTGTCAACATTATATCTGTCCTTAGAAGCTCCTAAATCGCGGTTGTCCGTCTCCCTATTGGTGAGAGTAAATACTTCGACAAATTGCTGTCATAATTTGGCAAATTGCTTCTTAAACATGTCAGTACGGTAATTAAGAAACCCGTCAATCTTTCATTGGATTCTGTTCATAGTTTTAACCATATTTTGTTCATACACCTTTAACATTGCTTCGGTGTGATGGTGTTTGAAGGTATTCATTGCGTACCTATACGCGACACTTGTCCCTCCCGTCTCATTACCATCGGATCCTCTTTCAACTAGTGTTCATTACGGGTACCTTGTTGAAGGCATTTGTCACGACCCTGTATGTAACTGAACACTGTTAGTCAGTTTTATCAAGGAAGAGACGTTCACCACAAAGCTGGCCTTAGTTGCCAGAATTGGTACGTTCAAGCAAGATATACGGTTATCTTATGATTATTTCCTTGAAGAGTGTGAGTGTGCAAGCATCAGCAGTAAGATTGGTTTCAAAATGTTACATTGATGACACACAGTTTCATTGGATGTGTAGATATTGTAAGAGTCCCAAAAGTGTTTTCTTGCCTTTCCACTGTATAATACAACTGGACTTGCATGTACAGATAAACAAATGATATAGATAACTATAGAAATATATATATGCCCTCAATTGTACAATTGTATTCTTGTCATTGCAATCTGATTTAACCGAACATCCATGGCCATGGCCAAATTTGCTATCGATATGTTAAAAAAAATTGCAATAGATACAAAAGAACATACATAGTTTTTTTGAACAAATTCATATTTGGTTTAGGGAAAGGTCTTCAGCGATTCTCTTTTTTAAGCCACATTTAACATATTTTCAGGATTTTTGGGGGATATTTTTGTAAAACTGTGAACATAAAATAAGATCCTGTACATTCACAAAGGATAGGTGTCTTCTTTAACATTGCATAGCTAAGCCTTGTTGTCAAGAACATCATTTTTTGTACATATTATTTGTTCGATAGTGTTTTAAGTCTTCTGCCGTAGTTTCTAGTTAAAGCAGGCCATCATTAATCAAACCCTGGGGAAAAAACCCTCAAAGAAGTGGTTTTTCCACTCTGGTTTCTAAAATATCTTGCTAGTCGATAAGTAGAGTTTTTATTCTTAGAAATTCAAGAGACAATACATGAGCGTCGTTCACTCTTTCTTATAGCAACTCATATTTATTAAAACTCTTTCAAAACCTTTTTTCTTAATAATCAATAATATGCGTAAAAATCCAAGTTCAATTCCAAGCGTGTTGCAGCTGGTGTTTCACAGTACTTCGCAAAACGTGGACCAACAACAACAGCCAAGCTACAAGTACTTGTAAATAATCTCTAGAATATGTTAACCACACAATTGTCTTATTTGCTCCAACAACACGTACTACGCACTATTAAATGCATCCAATAAAAGAACGATTGGTCTTCCCCTCCCTCTCAGGCAAACCCCCCTACGCCCCGTCTGTTGTTCACTTATTTTCATAATCCTTTGTTGATGTGCGATAGATATGTGAAGCACGCCATGAAGTTTTGATGTCGCTTTGTTTTGTTTACTAACCGACAACACACAGATTTCAAAAGTCATTGAATCTCTTTTGGACTGCTAAGGACTATGACTGTTAACTTCTTCACCAGGTTCATAGGTTGCTATTGATAGGAACTGACAAGCCTAGAACCTTTTCCAAAAGGCTGTGCATCACTAATGTAAATGATTATCATAGATGACGGTAAACACCTGCTAGCCATTTGTTAGAAAATGAAATAGACGACCGATTCTAGCGTGTTGGAACGCCATCAAACAAAGCACTAAAGAGACCCCTAGTGTTACACGGGTTACTTTTGCTCATAATTCCTCAGCAACCGCAGACAACTCGACGACAGTACGACAAGTAAAATTCAAATGACAAGGCAAGAAGAAAGAGATACTCCACTAGAAGCCGTGACAACTTATTTTGTCCAATTTTATTTATACTAATATTTTTGTTGTTTTTTTTATTGGCGGAACTCTTTGATTTCTCATTTGGTGTTTATTTGTTCAAATCTTCAATACAAGTGTTCATTGTTCTCTTTGTCAGTTCAACAATGATTGCGCAAAATAAACTCCTCCATGTTTTCTCACTCTAAATCCTCTTTTAAAGGTCTTCATTCTTTTGCGCGAAGTTTATTCGTTTGATTTCTGTTATTAAGTCTTTCTAGTCTGTGTAGCTAAGATTTTTAAGTGATACTTACGAGGACAATACAATCAATAGAGAAACAGAAAAATAACTATCTTTTTATATCTATCAACATTGTTCATAAAGTGCAATCCATCAAAGCTTGTTTGTTCACCTTAATCTTTTTGACATTACTTTTTCAATACGATCATCACTTATCGTTCATGCATTTGCTTCAATTTGCTTGATAGTTCCTTGACTTTGCAATGAGTACCAAATAGTCTGGTAGCCTTAGGGGCCCCACGTGGCGAGTTCTGAACGCTTGGAAACATACCTCAGCATACGGGTAGACAAGCTAGCGTTCCGTAACAAACGCGTGAGATGAAATTTTAAGAAATCAAATAGAAATGTGTACATTGTTCTCTTTATAGTCTGAAAGTGCCAAAGTAAAATACTTTGAAGGCAAGCAAAAAAAACTTTTATTGCCTAAACAAGATTGTATTAGGTGTCATAAAAACGATTAGCACAATGAATATTTAATGTCCAGTGTGTGTTCCATGTCAATACGCATGTCCCTAGATAAGACCTTCGTGAATCCAATACTTGCTGGTGTTACACTCGTATCTCAAACTACCTTGCCAAAGGGTTTCTCAACGGAGGGTAAATCTGATAAAGAAAAGCGGCCAACATCTAGCATTGACTGCAATAGTGCTAGGTTGTTTCTTTTTTTTAGCTTTAGCCCGGGGCATTTCATTAAATTATTCAATATAAATCATATATACGTTGATACCAGTACGGCACATGCTCGTGAAGCAAGCTGTTTTTGTGCTCGGAATAGGACTTCTTTATTTTAGCTTTAGCCTGGGGCATTTCATTAATTTTCCAATATATAATATACGTTGATACCAGTACGGCCGCACATGCTCGTGAAGCAAGTCCCTAATGATTATCAATGAAGAATCTAGGACTATTAAACCATCTGTTTCTAGATGCAAACGCTAAGGTGCATCGAAAACCTACAAAATCTCTTCCAAATATACCCGGACCTTCCTCCCAATGTGCGTATTTTGAAATTTTGTCGAGATCATTAATTTCCCCCGATAAAAATCCCTTGTTTATCTGGGAAACGTTTTGACGAATCTAGAGCTATGGCTTTGAGAATGGTCCAAAAACTAGCCGGCAAATGGCACTCGATTATTTGAAAGGTACTCGCTGTCTAAAAAAGATACTCCGGAATAATCAAAACTGGACGATAAAAAATCATATACTGTGACAGAACACGCTCGTTTAAAGGAGAAAAGTGTCCTTCTAAGAACCGGACTCAGACTCCGATTGAAAATGAAAAATTAAGCAGAAGATATAAAGTACTGAGAAGAATGTTCTCTTTCATGTTGGATAGAATGGAACGACGTTTGGGTTTTTCAATATGTCCTACACTATATGTACATTTCAAAATGGCGTTCTCAAGAAAGTCCGTCCGCCTTTACAAAATGTTTTCAAACACACCTTTTTTTTAACAAAAAGTCCTTTCACAGTACGAAAAGAGAAAACGCAAGCGAAAACTGAGAAAAGTTTTTTTTCGTTCTAGAAATACGTCTGTAGATGTCGCGGTGGGAGTACAGTTGTCAAGCCGGCACTGATTCGCAACCGATCGCCGTAAGTACGGATGCGTCAGCCGTAGTTGACGTTCAACTTGTTAAACAAATCAGCAGTTGATCGAGTTAACATCTAGATCCAATAGTGCGTGTCCAGTTGAGTCACTCAACTGAACCATTAAATACACAATTAAAATTAATTTTTTAGTTCAGTCCCGCTTATTGAACTTAGGTTTTTTTATTTGTCAGTAGGCTTTTACAGGAATTAGGTAAATTATATTATCATGGTACATAAATGTGAAACAGTTTTAATAAGCCGGAACTCGGTTTTGACTCCAACTACTGCCATTCTTGTATTTTCCCATACACTTCTTTTATTAAATTCTAACTCGAAAATATAGAATTTCAGCTTACTTTTGACATATATTTTTTCTCGTAGCAAGACCTAAACTGGGTCCAATTCAAGAACTAACAAAACCGATGGGATACAGGATATAGGTATACCTTGGCAGTAAGGGATGATGCAGCGGCTGCCAAACGTGCTACTCCCAAGCTCCAACCGACTAACACTCAAGTCTCCAGAGGTACTCAAACATTTTTTGATTTCCAAAAAACCTCGTGTTTCTGAGACACAAAATACAGGTGTTTTATCGTCTGCGCTGTTTATGCAATCAGTTGCCGGTGCACAAGCAATGCATGTAGCGCGTAATTAACAAGGCGTGGCAGAGTCCAGCTGAGACTATCGGCTTCTTCTAAAGACAACCTGTTAAAATAATTCATTGTCTGCCTTTTAATGTCATGTGTCGTTGTCGCAATTTCTTCTCTATAATAAACAGTTTCGCGCCTTTTAAATATTCTTTCTCAAACTCGACAAGATAAAAAACAGCTAAAAAAAATCAGAAAGAAAACGTAAGAAAGAAAGGTTTACTTGGATGGCGTAGATTCAAAAATTTGCAACCTGGATAAGCAGTAGTCGGAGCGATAGACAACGACTTTGTCCGCGATACGAAGAGAAAAACTTTGAGGCGGCGTCATCATATATATAAGCCATTTTAAATTATTCTACTAGTACCATTGAAAGAAAAAAATTCTTAATTTACGGGGTAGAATTCCATAGTTCGGATGGCAACGAGTTCGGATGGCAACTTAGATACAACATTGTATATTAGAGCCGCTTATATAAAATTCTGCTCGAAAAATATTAATTGTTCCACAAGGGTATTACTGTTCATAGCCAGTGTCTGATGAAACTTTGGCCTTCGTTTTTGTGCCATAGAGGGGGCAGGGGTGCCATAGAGTGACATCCAGAATGGCTTTTGTCTTGATGTCGTATTATTTTGGTCGTGTATCTATTCTTATATGTTAAGGTTTTTTTTTACTAGAACAGGATTGTGGCCCTGGGACGGACATGTCCATAGAATATTCCAGAAGCTAGAAATTCTACGCTATTTTTATATGAAAACAATTTGATATTCTCCCATGCCTTTATACAATAGGTGAACACCTTTTTAATCAAATCAATTCACCAAAGCATCACAATAGAGTATGTCTAATGTCTTAGTTGAATGAGCTAATCTTATAGACACCGCAACTTGTTAAAAAACACGCACGCATCGCATCTTTTAGGCTTTAGATTGCAATAGTGCGCTATAGAGTCTTTCCCGATTAACCATCCTCTTGAATAGTAACAAAAATAACTTGTGGTTTTAAGCACAGCGGCCGAAGTACTGATTTGCAATCGATTCAAAAACCAAGCTTTTTAAGCTGTCTTTACGTTTGGTCTGTCTGTCCACGATCTCATGTTTTGACATTTCGCATGAGCGGCACCAGCCAATCGGGCTTTAAAGCTAACCCTCTTATTCCCTTTGTAGTCTCCAAATTGAAAATAGGAGATAGTTATTATATGTATATATTTTAATTTTTTCACAGGTTGTGAACACGACACGCGGCGATTCGCAAGGCATTCTGGGTAAGGATTTTGTTTTCGCGGTTAACCCAACAAAACCATTGCCAACGGTACGTACAGTACACCCTCGTTAATATTCGACCAGAGACAAATTAGTGATATGTCAAATACTTCAAAATATTTGAAATAATAGCCTCCGGAGACGCCGTTGTGTTTGGGAAGCGTCTTCGTTATTGTTTTTTTTTTTTGCTTGTCATGTCCAGTTCATGCTAATGCCATGAAATTCAATCAAATTAACGGCATTACGCCTAATGATACCATCAATGCAAGATAATTGTATCAGAAGCCTTAGATTTTAGATTGATATATCGTAATGGTCCCAAACTAACAAGGGTTATTTACTGAACTGAAGCCCCACTCATGTGTTATCAGACGCGAACGAAATTAGACATAGATAAATAACTCCACAGATATCTCTGGCTATCTCATTTAAAAGACACTTTATATAGATGGCACTTCGCAACACCTGTGTTTAATCCAACAACTGACGTTCAAGTCGCCGAAAAATTATATTCAAAAAATAATCAGAATCCAGGAACGAATTCTCTTTCTACTTGGTTTCTGGAAGGTTCTTGTCGTGCCAAAGCAAGCAATTATTTCCTATTTAATAGATTCCATGATAACTGGATTCATTGATGGTTTCGTGCCATGGTAAGCTTCTCCTTGTATTGTTATAATACATTCTTTCATTTCGAGAAAAAAATTTTTTTTTGGTATATCGTGAGAACACTATCACAGTTTTGTCTCATTTGTCATGACTGACTAGCGATAACCGCTCGTGTTTTTTAATATCATGTCTTGACCATGTTATCTACCATGAACATCTTGTCATTCAGCAGACTAAATGAAATCTTTTTTCTTTGTATTTGGTTCTCATCTCGAGGGTCGGTCTCACCACTCCTTATCTCTATTTCTTGTCTTTAAATCAGCATGCAAATTTCAAGCTGATGTTTTAAGGTTTATTTAAAAGTCTTACAAGCGGTTTTGAGCTTGGGGAACAAGAGAAAATAGAGCTTTGTATTGTGAGAGATGATTCATTGAAGTATTGTGGTATTGTTGAAAGTGTTCACATTGTTCTTTACGTTGGGTTCAGTTCAAACTGATCTGAATTTCCTTATGTATCTGAAGTCATTGGGTTTCCAATTTCATCAAATTTTTCCCACAGAAATACTGATTAAATCAACGAATTAAAGGCGTGTAGGAGCCACCTTAAATCTGTTCCGACTCAAAACTGAGCGCTGGTTTAATTGTCCACCAGAACATTATCAAAAACCGTTAAGGTGCAAAGCTTTGGGAAGTCTTTTATTTGCCATTAATTTGAAATACGTCTACCTTGAATAAGCCTAACCTGTCGGGACTTTAAAAACATCTTAAAATTTTCAATATTGGAATGAAAATATCTTGAATAACATGGCTGGCCATGCTTTAGCTTGCATAGATGAACCCAAATACCTTAGATAAGACAAAACCGAGCGCGCTCCTTGAGCGATTCATTCTGTACTCAGACCCAATATCCCAGACAACTGTTTGGTGTTTGTTAACAAACACCAGTCAAACGGTGGGTGTGGCTAGAGAATTAACGCACTTATAAACATCCTAAATACCTACCCGTTTGATGTCAATATTATTTGTTCACGAAGAACCCAAGTTTAATTATTCATAGCGCTCAATGAAACTTTAATGTGCCTTTTCTTTGCGCCGCTTTACCTTTCTTAACATCGCTGAAAAAATCTTGGATTTGTGACGAAAAATAAAGTCAGTGCTCTAAAACTAGTCGAGTAAATTAGACAACAACTTATTTACTTCCCTGTGATTCAGATATAACGTGATGAGATCAGAGGCTTACTCGCTTGTAAGTGTTTTGTCATAGCTGATGCATCCAGTAGTTATTTAATATAGTCGAAGCATTGTCCAATCCACTCCCAAACAACAGAAAAATAGTACGAAAATAAAGCCACTGTTGTCAGTAATAATTACTCATACATCCCCTTTTTTTAGGTTTCCAAACTTCTTGTGATGTGAGAGTTAAGTTGAATTCTACCTGTCAATCTTCTCAATTACATTATTAAATATTATTACACTTTTTCGATTCTAAGGCTCAGGACAGTCCATGAGAACTTTCGAAAAACATTAAGGATCTTACTCATCTTGACCAAGTTCAATAAAACAAGTTTCCAAGAAGAAAATCTTTGAAAGAATAAATTAAGATGTGAAGATATAACAGATAAGACATAAGCACGCATGGAACCATCAGTGCTGTGCGTTGAGCAATTCCTAGGAGTACCTTGACATTTTGAAAATACCATCAAAATGTAAGTTTTTCACACAGTAGTTTTATTGGAGGAAAATAAATGCCGCAGGAAAAATTAATTTTTTTGAAGCGGGAAAGGGGTTGGGGTAATTTTAAGAAAACATTAATTGGTATCAACCAGAAGAAAAATAACATTGTAATTTATCTACTATTGATGAAAGGTAGGAACGTTTTGTACATTATCGTACATTATTGTATTCCTACTACAATAAAAGTATTTGGTGATCCACGTGTTTAATTCTACCATAAATGAAAAGCCTCGCAATCAAGTTGAATTTGTAGATATCGAAAGTGGGCCATCGAGGTGCATTCCGACGTGGTGGAAGGAGTCGCTCTTGTCAATTCATATTATCCATGTTAAGTCATAGTTTTGACATATGTGTAAAGGAATGCTTTAATGCAGGGGCGGCGGAAGCGGGGGGGCCGGAGGGGCACTGCCCCCCCTAGATTTTTGGGGGGGGGGGCTGGCCCCCCCAAAATATGATGCCTCACACAACACGTTTGTAATCAAGCTAAACAGGGAGGGGGAAGGGGTCATTTCGAGGTACCGTGAAATATTGGAGTGCCCCCCCAAAATTTTTCAGCTTCCGCCGCCCCAGTAATGGAGATATGGGGACAATAATATATATAAACCAAAATTTTAACCAAAAACCTAACTGGAAAAATAAACACTACAGATAGCATGGCTGTAAAACCTAAGAAGCTGAATAAATAAATTAAAGTAAATAAATAGTTTACCGTGCCCTAACTTCAATTTTCCCAACAAGTCATGGTTCTCCCCAAGTGGTAGGCGTATCCCGTCAAAATAATCAAGACCTGTGGCATTGTTAAAGTAGACCTTGTTTTGGGATAAATCTGAACAACAACAGAATAGTTTCATGGTATTCCATGGTATTGGTTACTGGTTCTCTAAGCCACTTGCTAGTTTCAGCCTAGTTATGATGAACCTTGCAGAATTACTGGTCCGTTAACTTTTACTTTGGAAACACCTTTAGGATTAAGGCTTGCGTTAGACGGTACTTGGCAATTGTTTTAACCATTCAAAAAGTTGTACATATAGGCGTTCTGTTTGCTTGGAGCCGTGCTGCCCGGTAAAAATTTCAAACACGGATCTGTACAACGCCGGTTCCCTGGAAATGGTATTCACTTCAGTGTCCAATGTTTTAACGTTAAAAATTTATCATTTACCGTGTAAGGCCAGCCTAAGTTACGAAAGTCCAACAAAAGCTGTGTATCCATTAGCCGGATTGGCATAAGAGAACCTTGAAAGAAAGTTATACTGACTGTCCCACCTTAAACGAAACAAGGTTTGCTTGGATGGTCTTCATTGCGTACTTGGAATTAAAGATTATTATTCAAATCTTGTGCGTTTTTTCCAACTAAGATTTTACCATGAAAGAAAGTTAGACTGACTGTCCCACCTTAAACGAAACAAGGTTTGCTTGGATGGTCTTCATTGCGTACTTGGAATTGAAGATTATTATTCAAATCTTGTGCGTTTTTTCCAACTAAGATTTTACGAGTAATAATAATAATGAGAATTACATTTTTTAACGAAGAATGTTTTTGCCAATATGAACAAAAAGCTAAAACTTCATTACTTTTTCTACTTTAATGTATTTTTGTTATAGTTTATATGT
>OCZR010036044.1:0-10148 GCA_900234385.1 Anemonia viridis
CTACAGTTCCTGTTGTTATTTGGCATGGAATGGGTAAGTAAATCGCGGAAGTTCTGTACGAAATTTCGAGTTATTGAAGGTCGCTGTCAAAGTTGTTTTTGTTGAAACGGCTGATTATAAAAGCTGTATTCGTGACATCTAAACAGCAGATTTCTATCCTTTTGAACCAATGTTCTCGTAATGTAAATCACTTAAAGCTGTTTTATAGTTTATGTGAAAAAAGATCAGCTCTTACAAGCGGTTTTGTCAATGTTAAAAGGAACATACAACCCCTCGATCCCCTCAAGAACTTAAGATATCTTCAGCTTTGATGTTATGCAATATAACTTTATACTTTTAAAGATTTAATGTCTACTTCTATTCTCTGTCCCCAACAACATATTTATCCATTTAGCAAGATGGAGAAACCATTGTTAATCCCACAAGGTTTTAAAATCTCTGTTTTTATAATATACCCTCTGATACTAAATATAGGTCAACAATGGTGAAATATTTCTTCATTTGAGTGTTTTGCAATGATTTGAATTCTTGGATTGCAAGCATTCCCATGAGAATTAAAAGACAAAGACATATGAGCCATGTTGGTGGTATTGACAATAGATGCTAATGAGAAATCCTTTGTTAAAATACCACCAACATGGCCACGATGACGTAACGTGCAATCAAAGAATTCCCACTTATGGGTTCTCCTTTCTTGTAGGTGATTCATGTTGTAACCCCCTTAGTATGGGATCAATCAAGAGTATGGTTGAAAAGAAAATTCCAGGAATATATGTACGGTCTCTTATGATCGGCAATAACATCTTGGAGGTAAGATCTGGTATGACGTGCAGTATGGGTATGTACAGGATTCCTAACAAGCTTTCATAAGCTTTCAGTTTGATCTTGTTGAGCTGCGCCACCGCTGTACTTGAGGTGGTGATTAGCGATAACAGTTTTTTTTAATAAGATGATTATTATATAATAATACAGTATCTTATTGATTTTCTTTTTCCCCCACAGGATACAGAAAATGGGTTTCTAATGAATGTCAATAAACAGGTAACTATATTTATATTTTTTAGTCAACAGTGATTACAAATAGATTTAATAATGAAATTAATTAAAGGTTGACACACCATCGTCATTGACAATGTACGAAACTGAAATGTCATATCAGTCCTCTACCTTTAATTTTCATTATTTTTCTTATACTTATGACATTGAATTTGCAGATTACCCAAGTGTGTGATAAACTTGCAAATGATCCCAAACTGCAAAATGGTTACAACGCCCTTGGCTTTTCCCAAGGTGGACAGTTTCTGTAAGTTTGGATTAGTTGCTTAGAAATATACCTAGTTGCAATAAGGTTGTCATAAGAAGAAAGAACATTAGTAATTTAGTGAGAAAGGAATATATTAAAAAGACATAAGAAAATGACTGCAGCTGAACTCTTTCTTCTGTCATTTAATTTTATTCCTTTCTCACTAAATTACAAAAGTTCTTTCTTCCTATGACAACTAGGTTTATCACATAATGATTATAATAAATAATAATTATTATGATTGGAAAATAATGTTGATAATTTTGGCCTTGGGTCCAATGGATTCAGTCCAATAGAGGATAAGGTCTCAATAATTATATCACTGATAGCTATATGCACTAAGGTATGACTGTCAAAACCAATCATTGTTATTTCTTCTTTTTTGGAATAATATTTTGTTACTCTTGTTTGTTGTTACATAGCCGAGCTGTTGCCCAGAGGTGCCCTAAGCCAGCCATGTTAAACCTGGTCAGTTTTGGAGGACAACATCAAGGTGTCTATGGTTTTCCCCACTGCCCTGGAGAGAGCTTAACCATCTGTAACTATGTCAGAAAACTGCTAAACATGGGTGCTTACATAAGGTACATAGCAACCATTGAAGGCATAGCTCATATAATACCTGGGTTGTACACCAAAAAGCTTGCTCTCACTGAATACCACTATACTATATTATTTTGTTATGAATGTTAAATTTTAAAAAATAATCCATCATTTATTCATCCTCTTTCTTTTTTATTTCCCTTACCAGCTGGATTCAAAACACGTAAGTAAATTTTAAAGTTTATTATCAATTTATTTATTCACCTTCCACTCTTTCTTCTTTCACAGGAATTTTTTCATGATTCCCATTCGAACAAATTTTTGGGTAATTTCTGGGACTTTTATGGGAAATTCACATAAATTCCCATGATTGGGAAAATGCAACAAAACCAAGGTTGGGAAAAAAATTGTATTTCATAAAAAAGCCTTTCTGAATTCCCCAAGATTTCCCCAAATTTAGATTGTGATTTCCCAATAATTTCCCAGCTTTTGGAAATGTTCACATTAATTTCCTGTTTGGGAAATTGAAAAAGTTTCCTGTGAATTTCCATGCTTTCATAATTTTGTCACTTTTTGCATGCTGTATTTTTGAACAGAGCATGGAAAAACCTGCCTTGTGTCTCAAACAATATTGTATTTGAAAAAATGAATAAACTAAGTTTCAACACTATTATTTTCCATTGTATTTATATAGGATTGTTCAGGCAGAATACTGGCATGATCCTTTGAATGAAGAGGAGTACAGACAGAAGAGTGTTTTTCTTGCTGATATTAATCAAGAGAAGGTAAAGTACAGTAACTCTTCCATCACTGAATGCCTACTTGTTGCATGTTTTGTCCCCTCAAAAACGGTTTTTTCTAACTATAGCTATCGTATTTACCCGTGTATATGCCACACTTTTTTCCACCAAAAATTGCTCCCAATGCGGGGGTGCGGCTTATCTACGGATGCAGCTTATACACGGGTAAATACAGTACTAGTCTCTTTTCCTTATGTTACTATAATTTATTTGTCTATGAGTGACCCTGAACCAACATTTCATAAATCTCAGTTTTGTTCTAAAATCAAATCCTAGTAAACTCTGAGCAAATTCAAAGTTTTGGTATTAATATATTTTTATAGACCGTCAACCAAACGTACAAAGAAAACTTGATGAAGCTTAAGAATTTTGTGATGGTCATGTTTGCTAATGACACAATGGTGGACCCTAAGGAGTCAGAGGTAAGTCATCTGGGTAGTAGGGCTTTCTGGAGATAGGAAATTGGTACAGAATGTTCTGCATGGTCTAGCATTTGCATAACATTTTTTTGTTTGTGATGACAGTTAGGCTATTCTTATCAACCTGCACCATATTATGGTAATTAACAAATTGATAGCAGATCTGCCCTCTTATTGACGATAAATTGCATCAAAACTCGGCTGCCCCTCGTGGATTCACACTACTTTGACAATGTGATGGGAAATTTATCATCAATAAGAGGACAGACACATAAAAATCTGCTATCAATTTGGTTTTTACAATAAAAAAACCGAAGAAAAAACAGGAAAAAATTCTTATCTTTGAACGATCGAAAAAACCAACGGAATAAGTGCGCTCGCTCGATGACAACATTTATACGTCTGTCCGCTTATTAATGATAAAAATCAACCAGCATGCGAGAAATTCGTAAGTTATTGTAAAAGGTGCCACCTACCAACTGCCACACCATTAATTCATGGATTTTTGAACTCCAGTCTAATGGTTTTTCCCTCTTGCAGTGGTTTGGGTTTTACAAGCCAGGTCAAGGGAAGGAACTCTACACATTACAAGAAAGCACGCTATATAAGGAGGTCAGTACATCTGTACTTCTTGACTTTGTAAATTTGTGAAAATAATTATGTATCTGTTTGGAAATTAATAGACTTAATCCACGCGTCACAATGTTTTTTCCAATTCAGCACATGACAAACCCCTAGAGATTAATTTTCTTTTGTTCTCCTCTTCAAAAAAACTTCTTAAGTATCCTAAGGGATTCTCGGTGATACAATGACGGGTTTTAACACAATAGTTAATCATTCCTCTAAGGGTTTGTCATGATGAATTGGGAAAAATGTCACACGATGGATTAGGTATATTGTGATTCTAAATTATTATCACATCATTGCTGTATTTTGCTCTCCATACATGCCACATATCCTTCACATTCACTGAAACACCCATGTCAGTGTCAGTGCAGGCCTACAGTATCTACTTGTAAGCTAGATCAAGTTCAAGTTTGTTACTGACAGTAGATTTTGTGGAGGGAAGAAAGCCAGAGAACCTGGAGAAAAACCCTTGAATCAAAGGAGAGGCCTAACAAACTCTACTTTCATGCAATGCCATGATCACCCTAGACGCCACAGGTGAGGGGCAAGTGCACTACTACTATAACACTCTTGATAGTTAATGATGTATATGTATTCTTCTAAGGATCGACTTGGACTACAAGAAATGGACAAAGCTGGAAAACTTCACTTCCTTAAAGCCATTGGTGACCATCTTCAATTTTCTCATGAATTCTTTGATGAAAAGATCTTACCTTTCTTGAAATAAGTAGCTGTTTTCCAGCATATTCATCACACAAAATCAAAATCCTCACAGTTGATGAAGTTTGAATAATGTTTGCACAAATTGTTATTCAAGATCTTCCTTATGATGTAGTGTATGAACTGTCACAATATGCAAGCTTACCAAGTTACAGTAGGATGATTCACCAGGTTCTTGTCGTCATTTTTATAAGGATGCAGATATTTTATAAATGAACTTGTAAAACCCTTTTATATTTCTCTATGACATCTTAAAAGCTGTGCTGTGCCTTTGCAATGATGGAGACTTTTTAACACCATGGACAATAGCTGTTATTACATGCAAATGAGATGCAAATGAGACAACAAGCATTGTATAGACCTGATAACCTTGCTTTAATGATTCTTGAAACAAAAGGTTTTGGGCATGCGCACTGTAATAACAGCTTTATTCATGTCTCTATTATTGTAAGAGCCAATTCACCTTTTCAGCCTCAGGCTTTCACGTAATTAAGTGTGTTACAGCACGAAAAAGTTCGGACAATGTTGTCACTTTGTCACTCTAGCTTACTAACATTTGAAAGAAAATTCTTTATCATTTATTTATTTGATTCTCTAAGCAACACCAAAAATTCATTCTTCGATCCAAAAAGAAATACTCCTGAGGTCTGTTATGAAAATAATGTGAATGAATCAAGTTGATAACTCCATCCAAAGTTAGTTAAATAGAGTGGCAAAGCGACAACATTGTCCATTTTCATGACCATAACACCATTAGCCACGTGAAAGCCTGACGCCGAAAAGGTGAATTGTTTGTCTCGCTTTGATGCAAAGCCACAGCTATCTTTCAAGATGGCACAGTGAACAGTGATGGGAAATAAGATTCCCAAAATTCCTTTCAAAATAATACTACCAGGTGAATGTTAGAAGATGCTTGTCTAGTGCAGTGATGCTGAGCACATGAAAACACTATCAGTTCAAGTTTGGCAATGCACACAACACATGCAACAGTAAAATTCCTTTATTCATACCATTTTTAAATATATCCAAATTAATGTCAAAAATTTTTTTATCAATAATCAATAAAACTTAGTAGAAACAAAATGTATTGCAGATGTATGGTAGTGATGCTTAGTAATTTTCTTGTTTTATAGACCCCTAATCCTAAAATGCTTTGTTTTCCATGTTTGACATCAAATTTATTCTTTTGAGTGAAATTGAAAAGAATAAATTTGACATCAAATGCAGAAAATAAAGTACTATAGGATTTATTACAGGGGTCACTACAGTCTGATTCACCTTTTATAAAATTTATGAAATCATAGCACCAAAACCCTCCTCTGACACCCACTTACATGTACCATAATAGAGCAGTTTTTGTACGACTATGAGAAACTTACGACATGGAGCACTTCCTGCCGTGACCATGTCTGCCATGCCGTGTATGAAAACATAAGACATTCAGTGCTGTCTCCATGTTTCATGCCCTTACTTTTCATGACATGAAATCTGCTCTATTGTATGTGAAAGCTATGAATGAGGCCCAGGTACAACGTAGTAACTAATAAAATGAGATGCGCTTTTATGCCTGTTTATGAGATCATTGTCTTATGTATGTTTCCAGCTACATCAGAGTGCAACTTGCTTCAAATTTAAAAACACATCTTATTGGTACAAGTGCTTTGTGCCTCACTCTAGCCTGTGAAATAAATAATAATACCCAATAGTTGCAACATGGTTGCCAACAGCAACACGCCTCTCACAAGAAGGGCCGGGTAATTAAGCAGGTCTTGTAAGCCACAAGTGATAATGAATGACTGGCATGACTGGCCAAATTAGTTTACCTTGGTTATACACATTTCTAGCTCAAGGTCATGATTACTGGTCAAAATAACTGGCAAGGCAAACATTTGAATGGATGAGTTCCATTCTGGCTGAACAGTTGTTCTTTCAAGCCCTGAAAAGAAGCTGATGACATTTCTTATGGTAACAAATATTGACATTTGGCTTCACTTCTATCCATCCCAAGGTGACAAGATCTTGTCTCTTCCAGTTCTAAACCCTTCTTCCAAGCTATCTAACATATCCATGTGTGTCTGCTCAATCTCAAACTCAAAAATCTTTGCATTTTCCTTGATGCGATTATAATGAAATGACTTTGGGATGCAAATAAAACCCTTCTGGATGCACCATCTCAACAGCACTTGAGCAGGACTTTGATTGTATTCCTTTGCTATCACTTTTAGAATAGGATCGTCTATTTTTTTACCTCTTGTCAGAGGTGAATAAGCTTGTACTGCTATTCCTTTGCCCTTGCAGTAGTCCACTAAGTCCCTTTCCTGAAGGTATGGGTGTACTTCAATTTGATTGACAGATGGGATAACAGAACTTTCCCGAGCAAGTGCTTCTAGGTGATGGATGTTAAAGTTTGATACACCAATTGATCTGTGGGAATTATGGTAGACAGAGGTAATATTTAATTAATCACATTCAGATTCAGGTGATGTCCATGTTACTTTAGGGAGGGGAGGGTAATCAATCTGAGAGATGTTAGTCAGAAAATTTTCAGCGTAATACATTGATCCCAGCAAATTCATTGCTTTGGCTCCCTATAGTTACTGTGGCTATGTGTTTTTGATATACAGCATGAAAAAGACACCGTAATTCAAAAAGGGTGTGCGTCCGCACCCAATGCACCTCCCCTGGATCCACCCCTGGTTCTAATATCAGGGAAATGTGAAAAAATTACAGGAACATATAACTAAGGGGTCCAGACCTATGGGAGGGGTGTAGGTGTATGGTTTGGTTAGGGGAAGGAGGAATGTTTTGTTGATGCTAGTACTTAGGGAAAGGGCCTCTCCCCTGATGGGATGCCTCTGATTCTGGAGATTCCATCAATACATTCCATCAACACATCATATGTTCTATGAACTTATAATAACTTATGAACTTATTTATGAAGTATGAAATTAAATTTGAAAAGAATCATGATACAAGTAAGTTTGTTTAACCTACCGGATGAGTCCCATTTCTTTTAGTTTAATCATTGCCTTCCATGTCTGAACAATACTACCAGGAACTGGAAAATGAATGAGATACAAGTCGACAAAATCAAGGCCAAGTAAACTAAGACTTTTTTCAAAAGCCTTCAAAGTCTCATCATATCCATGATCCGTATGATAAACTTTAGTCACCACAAACAACTCTTCTCTGTTTAGTTTACTTTCTTTGATAGCTTGTCCGACACACTTCTCGTTATTATATCTAGCGGCTGTATCAATCTGTTTATAGCTGTTTTCTAAAGCCCAAAGGACAGCTTGCTTGGTTTGTTTTGGGTCAATGTCGTACACTCCTAACCCAAATCGAGGAATTTGAATGTTGTCATTTAGAAGCAAAGTCGAAGAAATGTTCAGGCGATCTTGATCGTGTTTAGTCAAATAAATCCTGGCTTTTTCTTCATTGCTACAAAGCAATAGATAAAGAGTTACAATAAGTGAATAAGGAATGTAGTAAAACATTAAAATTGGATAATAAGCTTGAAATAAAATACCATGAAGTTGAAGAACTACAGAATTTGTCACAAACGTGGCGGAATAATCTCTGCTTTTTGACATTATTTGAACGTCGTAAAACATCAAACACTGAAGGCTTAAAGATCAACTTTCTCAAGCAAGACATTGCATGGAGAAGATGGGGGAAAACGAAGCCAAGCTGATCAGATGAACAGATATAATAAAGTAGAGAATCGACCAGAATCATGGATGCCTGACTGCTCGATGTTTTTATTTCCGTTATGTTGGTCGTGTCGTCATTTCCGGTTCACCAACCACAAATGCGCGGGAAAATGTACTTATATGGTACTGGTGTGGAAAGGTTTTGTAGAAACTTGCCTTGGGCTGTGACCCTGCATTTCTATCAAGAAACTTCCAGAATATCATATTGAAAGAATATTCGATTTTTGATCAGAGATTTTTGATTTTACTTGTGAAACATGTTTTGTTCTGCAAAAGAACCTTTTCAGTCACAATAGATCTAAAAGGGAATATCTGATCAGCATATATCATTTCCAAATCATTTCATTCCATTTTTTTGCAAATGCCCAAAATAGAAAAGAAAAAGAACAAAATGAAAGAAAGAACGTAAAGAAAATATGTCTTCTTTTCAGTATTTCCATTGGGATTCCTGTGTGGTGTGTATACCACGTGATCATAGAGTCATGTTCTAAAAATACCCCAGAAGGTCAAACAGTGATGGCGTCCATCTTGGACCGAACCAGAACAGACACTTTCAAATGTCTTCAAACCTTTCCACCAGGATTTTCTCACATTATAAACGCCTAACAACAAGAAGAGACAACTAAAATGTATTGTCTGCAGTGGCTTTTGCCTCTGTTGCTTATTCCAAGGCCAATGAACCCGTTCATTTTGAACAACTATTCAATGTTTATGACATTATACTTGGCAAGTTTCTTCCTCGAAAGACGCCCGTGTACCATTTGTACAGTCGTGTTCGTCGCTGCAGTCTTCCTAATATGCTACAGCGGACTTGGGAACTGCTTATTCTTTTCTGAATGTTCAACGTAGCACTGGTTTCTGGGCGGAAAAAAGCCCAGAATGACGTTCAAAACAGTTCACCATTCAGAATCTCTGTTGAAGAACTGCGATCAAACCATGCGTTCTTGTTGGAAAAACTTCGCGATCATGTCGTTGCATGCAAGATAAAGACCTCCAGAATCTATACAGTAGGTCATAAAACAATGTGGGAAACTTTACATACTTTTCATGTGCACTTTTAGTGAGTTTTCATTTAATCATTAGCCACGAAATTGCAAATCCAAGTTTCAAGACAATGGAGGACGAGTTGTGCTTCAGTGTGAATGATTTCACAGAGGATTTTGTAATTATCTTCCATCTACAAATTCCCTAACGAAGTCTTGGATAACTTATCTCTAATTTTACCACGACGTCTGGAAAGTTTGATTTGAAAGACGTCCCTAATATAAGCTTAATTTAGTCTGTAAACAAGTATATTGAAACTACAGACTCGGGAAAATCTGTGAAAAATGACAGAAAATGTTTTGTTAATGACATTGGATGGTAGAAAAGTTGAGCTTCTTTTCACTTTAATAGAAATTTGGAATTCTTTGTGCACCAAGACGTTGTGCATAGCAAGAGGGTCCAGTCCTGAAGGGATGAAATGGGAAGTGGAATAATGGGAATGAAATATTGCTTATGTTTTTGCTGTATGACCCCTTTGTGCCAAGAACGGTATTTAAATGAACTGGAAAGAAGAATTCATATTGCTATGATTGTTTCTGTAAATCTGGATGTATTACATTCACAAACCTCGCACTAATGAGTTTTGAAACGGCACATTTCAATCTTTCCAAAAATGCACCAAGAGGTTCATGCCAACACTGGCATTTTTCAATGTGTACAGAAATGTTGTAATATTATCCATCTGCAAATGCAAAAAGCAGATTTACTGGTGTGAAATGCCATCAGCATTTTGCGTCTGTTTTTGCCGTCTACACTAATTCCTCTCAGAAACGTGTTTTTGTTTCAGTGATGACACAACTTAGCCAAAATGCACAGGAAAGGATGTTTTTTAAAATGAAAAATGCATCCAGAAAAATCTTAATAGAAAATCGTTCCAGTCACTCACAAATGAAATTTGACTACCGAAGCTATTGAATATTGTAAGACTGCTTGTTATTTTATGTTTATACTTCAAGCTTACAAAATAAATGTTTATAAATAC
>OCZR010036145.1:2896-12919 GCA_900234385.1 Anemonia viridis
GTGTGAAAAATGTCGAAAAAATGTCAAAATAATGTCAAAAAAACCTCAAAGTGTTCATGGTTAGAGTATCTGCACTGTAAGGCCATTGATCATTTTATTTTCCAAAAAGTATTTCAAGAGATCAAAGTATCTTCTTTATTGTACTTTACTCTACTTCAAGTAGAGAAAGGAATAATACTCAAGGGAGTGAAATAAGAAAACATTTGGTCTATCCAATAATATATAATTTCATAAATATTCTATAAGTTTTTCTTACTTTAATCATGTATTCAACTCTGCTGTGGGAGTGCCGTTCAATGACTGACTCAATCCAGATCAATGGCTTCACCTTCATGAATATATTATACAAAATATATTATTATATAGTAATAGATTAATAGATATATAAAACAGTTATCTTATTTTTACACATGTTTTGTGTTTTGTCAGTGTTGCATGCTTCACATTCAACATGTGATAACCTTTTTGAAGTACAACGAAAACCACCAAAGTGTGGAATCGTCGTTAAATTTCATATGATCGCCCTGTCCACAAACATCAAGGTTTTATCTGCATTCTTATCTCCACGGGGCGGTATTCTTTTGATACTTTTCTTCACCGCCAATTAGCAAAAGGATGCCAACCCGTGGAGAAAAAAGAATGCAGAAAAAATGTTGATGTTTGTGGGCGGGGCGATCATATGAATTTTAACAAGGATTCCACACTTCAGTGGTTTTCATAGTAGCCGTGTATGATGTCATAAAACAATACCTATTGCACACTTACATGAGTATTTAGACGATATGACATCAGTTCAAACTCTCCATCAGGAGGGATGTAAGAGATTGTACGGTCATTTTCAAACCTTGACAGACGTACACACTGGTGGAACTTCACATCCTCTAGCTCCACTGCTTTGCTCTTTCCTCCTGAATTATGAAGAAATTATTACACAACATTAAGTAATCCTAAGTATCAATCAGTATTATTCATTACTAAACCTGCTTCTTTCTCCCCTCCCTTACTCCTTCCGTGCATCCATCCATTCATTCATTTCCCAATCCATCCATCTATTCATAAATTCATTTTTCCATCCATCCATTTCTTCCTTTCTTCCACCTTCATTCATTCTTCAAAGAGTCTACTGTATGCAATCCGTCTGTCTGTCCATCTGTCTGTCTGTCCATCCATTCAGTCTTTAGTACTTACTTCCAGTGTTTTCAAACAACACCTTGTCGTTCAGTCCTAGCCTCAGTTCCGGCATGCCTGACAAGTAACACCTCATTTTGACAGTACCGTTGATTTCACTACGTAGAACATTACCTGTTGAGCTCACCTGAAACAAACAGTTCACAAGATTTGATCAGGATCTAAGGAAGGATGATCTTGGTCAGGAGTCAATCTTCAAGGCTCCTTCCTTCTCCTGGATAGCTTGCAGTTTTCTCCATGGATGGATAAAATTTATAAATCAACTTTGGTTCTCTTTAAACATCTCTAGTTGATTAGGGATGGGGATGCCATTGATGTGTTCATCTGAGCCACACAAAGGTCTAACCATTTGCAGATGTAATGACAAAGGAAGCACCTTCTCCTCAGTTATTTTAAGATCCTGAATGTGGGTCCTTTTGAAACTCAAACAACAAGCACACCATACTGATGCTTCTACCAACTGAGCTATCCAGATGAATATTACCAGATCTTACCATCAGATTGACAGATTCAATGACATCCAAGAACACCTCATTCTTACGATACTTGATATTATCACCTCTCCATGAAACAGCATTGGTAAGTGCAGGAGGAGGTTTGGGTGCTAGCTCTAGCTTGTGTCCTTCTTGTGTTATATACCTGTCAAAATAATTCAAAATGAATATCAGGACTATAGTAGCATGAGAGCCAATGGAAAATATTCTTCTTAGCAAAGTCTTTGGCATATACAATTTATGAATGATGTCAGGACTGTACTCAAAGGATGCATAGATATATAAAAACATAATGCTTGTGCAAGATTAATGCTTAATATTGACAGCACAGTATGTGTGTGAATTGATGTGTCATTGTATGGAGGGGGCAGTGTGGTATATTGTGCTATCAAAGTGTATTTCCATAGCTTCTGCATACACCATACCAAGTATACTCCACATAATGCCCAAGACTTACTCTTGTAGAATCTTTGTCTCAGTAAACTGTGGATAGCCAAAGTCTATCAACTCATCCATTAGCTCATATATGATCACAAAGTTGTCACGGATACTTTCTTCCTCAAGTTCTTTGAAGTAATCTAAAAAAACCTGATAAACATGAACAAATTACTCTAGCATAAATATGAGATACATAGCAAGAATGCTTGTTTTATAATCATAGATTATAATACTAACTTGGACCATCTTGTGCAAGAATACAAATATAAGTGCTACATTGGCATTCTTCTTTGTTGTGCAGACAACTGGTAATGCTCAAGTCAAGGAATTAATATGGATATTATAGCATGGAAAAAATCCAAATTACATCTTGTGTCAAAATGTTTGAGCCAGCATCAGAATCAGCATCTTACTGTATCAGAACTTTTGAACCAGGATATGTAATTAGCTGATGTTAATACAAACAATAGGAAGCTGTTACGATGTTAGAGCATTCAGCACCACAAAGGACAGTTTGAATTTGAGTGGGAAACAGAAAGTACTGACTTAAAGTATGATTGTACAAAGTGTTACATGCCGTAACATTGAAATGGTTTCCCATAAGAATGGTTATTCACAAGAGGGAAACATACACTGCTGACTTAAACATGCTGTAACATTGAAATGGTTATTTTTCAGTGAATCATCCAATCAAAGCATAAAGTTACAGAATGATGTACAGATACAAAACAGCTAGGAATATTAGTACTTTCATCCCCTATTCACGTAAAAAACAAATTCAAGTAGGTGTTACACATGAAGAACAACCTATGTACAGCAAACTCTGTATAAAAACGTTTTGAAAAGTGTGACTTTTTGATCAATTGACCTTGTCAATACAATAAAATCAAGCCTTTAAGACTAAAGGATACGATAAAGGTTATTGTACTTGATGTACACAAATGTAACATCTCCATGTACGCAGATCGGGGACTGACTATCGCCTTCTTCCTCCTTCTCCAACACAAGAGGCATAAACTTGTCGATGTACGAATTATCAATGTCACCTCTATAATTCCTTGAAATTATCACCTAAAACATCACAAAATATATCAAATAAATCCTAAGATACATAAAACAATGTATAAAGAGCAATGCTGTGGGTAGAAGAGGATGATTTGATGCTTTTTTCGGGTTGATTTTGAGAGTTTTTCAGCTCACCTTTCCCTTGACATCCAACACGTACACAGCAGACATCGCCATTTTGAACGAGGAAAACAGCCGATTCCAACCACAAATCCTCCCAAAACTACAGTTTTAAAAAACACAGATCATATCAAATAACAAATTCCTTCAAGTCTTAAGATGTAAAATTCAAAAATACCTTAAAAAGAAAGAATTTTTGAAGAAAGAAAGTTGGAGCTTATCGTATCTGGTGATGCCTCAAAAAGACAGTAATAAGAAAAACATCAGGGGTGGAGTAGGGAGATGATATTGTCAACCATATTTAAAAATTCTCCAACGCTATATAAATTCGATAAAAACAATAATTAGATTTTTTAAGTTATTCTAATACTTTTTATTTAGATTTATTTAGGTTTTAATGTATATGGAATAGGAAAATAAGAATTCTATATATTCGTTAGAAGGGGTCCCCTACAGGTTTGTGATATTGCAATCAAAGAGAGGCTCCTGTGTAACCTCTTACTATCCAAGATGGCGGACGGTAGATGGCTTTTTTGTGGATTTTATTAATTTATATCATATTTTACCCTAGCAACGCTTTAAAAACGAGCAATTTTTCGAAATGATATGAATTATTAAGTCTTGAGCTTCATATATTTGAAAATGTCGATACAAGGGAAGAAGATACAAGGGAAAAAAATAGCTAAAAATGATTTGGAGTCAACTGTAGATAAAGTGAGAATTATCAAAGAAAGACAGAGTCAATGGATGAAAGAAAGGGAAGAAGCTAAAGCATTCAAAGCTCTACGCCCTGCTAAATCAACAGAAAGTATAGGAGAAAGAAGTAAGCGGAGTTCAGCTCGGTCTTCGTCGATTCCAGACGTTGATTTGGACTCTTCTTCTACCAGAAGTTCAACCTCCAAGAGCAGTGGTAGAGACAGTGTTTATTCGAATTCTAGAAGAAAGCCCTTATATACAGCACCTAAAAGGGATCACTCGAATATAATTTCATGGTCAAATAAAGGAGATAATGTAATGAAGATTAAAAGACCTCCATCTGGTCAATCGAAGAGGAATCCGTCATCAAAAACAGCCTTGGACAACACCAGGAGGAATTACTCAAATACTGGAAGTTTGAGAGAAAAAACTTATGAACCTTCAAATTATAAGAGTTCTGCTAAGACTCTGGAGGATTCTGTGAAAGGTTCTTTCTCTCATGCGGCTTATAGCAAGCTTCAGCCAATATCTGGAGATTATGCTAGTGATCACCCAGTTGAAAAAGACATAAGTAATGATTCTGATTCAGATGACGATAGGGATGCAAGTTATGAGTATTCTAATCAGGTAGATAATACCTCAAGGGTTAAGGCTGTTAATGAGAAAAAGGGAGGGACAAGGAGCGGTCTTGATCAAGATATGATTGACGCTTTAGCAGAAAATGTCGCTCAGAGACTAAAGACTACAATCAGGGGGAACAAACAAAATTCACGTGGTCAAAAAATTGACGCCGAGGATAATGAAGAAATGTCAACACATCTATGTCCAGTTTGTAACTCTCTTATGTCTGGGTCAAGACACACGCCCATGGCTCTCATCCCATGTGGACACACATTATGTCAGGTGTGTCTGAGGGACAGTAAGAAGTGTCCAACCTGTCAATCAAGAGTCAGTTCATCAGCTGTCAATACAGTCTTGCAGCAGATTATTGCTGATTTTATTGCACAAAAAGAAAAAAAGAGGCTGGAAAAAATGGAAATGGAGACAAGAAAATATGTGGATGAATATCAGTCGTTGTCACTGAGATCCAATGCTTTGGCAGGTAGTGTAATTGTACTTTATTTTGTCCTTTGGATGTTTGTCTTCACTCATCATCTCCAAATGGTTAGGTTCCCTGTGGTCAATTTTGGAAATGACTACATGTAGGGGTGGTACTGATCACATTCAGAATGAGGGACATTTAGGTCCCTAGGAGGTCCCTAGGAGGTCCCTAGCCAATAGAGATTATTGCAGTAGATGTAGATCAATCAGCGAGTTATCCTTAATCTCTAGGATATCGCTGAACCCTGAAAGGTGTTGTACATGGGCTTTTTTCATGCAGCAGACATATTGGCTCAAATAATGTATTCTAATTGCCTTGGGTCCCCTTGCCCTCACTTTGAGGTGTTTCAGAACATTCCAAACAAAGTTTTTTGTTCTCATGGGAATAAACATGGCCACCGTGTGATATAATCCCATTCAACAAATAATTTGTTTTTTATTCCCATCATGCACTGCACATTGAATGAACACATTTGCATTTTCTATTCTGTTGATTATAATGGTCATACAATGGTTTTTCGTGGCATATCATAGAATATCCCTCTTGTCACTCATATTTTCTTTGTATTCACATTCATCTTAGGCATGCAAGAAACTACAAGTGACTTTGGGATGTTCCACTTGAAACCACTGTATAACTAGTGTCTTTGCACCCTTGATTACCCATGAATGCACTTTATTTCTTTTTTCATGACTGTCTATCTTATCTTCTATTTTAGAAGAAGCAGATGCCATATTAAATGGCATGGAAGACTTAACAGAACAACTCTTCCAAGAGAAAAAAATGTACAAAAGAATCCAAGTTGATAACGGAGATTTGACCAAGAAAATTCAAGAACTTCAAAAACAACTAGAAAAGAATAAAAATAAAATGACTGAAAGCAAAGAAAAATGTGAGGATCTTGAGAGTCAATATGAAGAAGAAAAACAAAGACTTGCTCTCGTTGAAGATACCGTTAAGACTATTAGACAGAGTAAAGAAAGAGTCAAAATGCTAGTTCATAATTTTGCTCCTTCACTAAACCTGCAACAGTTTGATTAGAGCATCTTTTCTTCTACGTTGCTACGTTTCCTACGTAACTTAATACTATTTGCTAGTTGAGGGATGCATGTACATAAGGTTACCTGTCTATGATGTAAAATGGGAATATTACTTATGAAGTTACTATAGTACCCTTATGGGTGGTGTATGGATGTAATACGCCTCCAACTGGTGGAATCCAAAATCTTACAAAATCAATGTTGTGATTTGTGTCCAATCCATCTCGTGTACATTCTTATTCCTATACGTTCATCCAATCCATCTGGTGTACATTCTTATTCCTATGCGCCCATCCAATCCATCTCGTGTACATTCTTATTCCTATGCGTTCATCCAATCCATNCGTGTACATTCTTATTCCTATACGCCCATCCAATCCATCTCGTGTACATTCTTATTCCTATACGCCCATCCAATCCATCTCGTGTACATTCTTGTTCCTATGCCTTCATCCAATCCATCTCGTGTACATTCTTATTCCTATGCGTTCATCCAACCCATCTCGTGTACATTCTTATTCCTATGTCTTCATCCAATCCATCTCGTGTACATTCGTATTCCAAGGCTACGGAAATAGAACAATGTGACAAGCTAATTCATGTATACGTTTTAGTAGTGTTTTTCAAAACACGTCCCACATGGATCGAAATAACCATGACCGCAAAACCCTCAGCAATCAAATCGACAAATTGGGTGTGCTGGTCATAGCAAGGGGTTAATCATCTACGGTCTAGGGGCCGACTAACCTCTCCAATGAAAGATCAACATTTGAATTGCGCTTTTAACGAGTTTTGTTTCTAAGCTGACGTTTTTCTACACCCATTTCAGCTTTCAACAAAGCCTTTCATATCATAAGCCTATTGAAACTGTTGGGCGTCACGTTTGAGGAAGAGCTAACTATGTATTAAGTCGTTAGTGTCTTTGATGTTTATTGAGTTGCGTTGAAAGATCGTAGGATTCATCGTTATCGTGCGCGCATCTCAGGATTACTTTGCGCGCACACTAGTGTTTCTCAATGGAGCCCTGTACACTGAGGCAGACCAAGCAATGACTTTGAGAGCTCCATAAGATTTTTATAAGAGAAATAGAGGAACAAATACTTCAACGCATCTTAACTGATTTGTAATTTAAGCTTAAATTATCATTTTAAGATTCATTGACTCTGATTTATCTTCTGTCAGTTTCAACAGCGCCGACAGTGTTTGATGACGCGGTGAAGGTTGGGTCTTCAAAATATTCGCGAGTTTTTAAAGGGAAAATTTTCGAGAAAATATTTTTCTAGAAAACTTAATTTCTCTTTAAAGTAGCCCAGAAACATGAAACATGAAAATCCAGTTACAATTTGTCATTATTCGTACTTTTAGTAAGACAGCAGAGGTCGCTTTCGTTCCGACCAAAAAATAGGTTAGCACGTCATGTAGGAACACAATTAGTGTCTATTGTACCATATATCCAAATTGGCAGCTGTACTTTTTTTGCTTGAGTTCCTTACTTTACTATCAAGAATGCGACCATCAATTCCTATGTTTCCCTGTGATTTGGTATACCTTACTATCGGTTTTTTTAAATCCACAAAAATCGCTTGATTTTCCCTTTTCTTACAGAATTAATTCTTATTTTCATATTTGAACTCTTTCCGATAATTTTTAAAATCATTGAGTACTATATTCCAGCTGGTAAAACAAAAAATTTTAAATCTTTATCCTTCTGGCATTTCCGGTTTCTTGAAAGTCATCCAAATTGAATTTTCAAAAATATGGGCAAGCCATGCTAGTCAGCCATATAAACTCTGTTATATTTGATGATTTTAAACATATTCCTTTAGCTATGAAGTTTAAACATGCTTGAGCTACTCTGTAGATATTTTGGCGTGCATGGTCACGTGACCAGACCAATAATGTTGTGATGAAACTGACTGCAAAATCTGTTGAAATTTTCTCCACAATTTTACTCCAAATTTCCTAACTAAACCTTAATTTGAAATGGAAGACCAAGTAATGTGCCAAGCATCTATGAATTGGGAATCCAACTTGATTCAATCGCCAAAGAAACGACGAAGAACTAACAACAATAATGACAACACAAGTCACGCCATTTGCAATGACATTTCTTCCAGTTCTTTTCCTTGTTGTAAAAGGTTTTTACCCATTGATTCAAGTACCTTCATCTACGAGTCTGAAGATTATAAACCAAAGGGAGAAACGCTTTATGTTCCTCTAAGAGAAAGTGTTTTGGTGAACGTACAGAACATTGAACAGTTTTCCTTCAATCAGGGATCATTCTTTATTGGAGACGAGGCAGCAAGATTTAGTAAAGTTGTTCAAGGTAGAAATTAAACACAATTAAACCGTAATTATACTCAATAAGTATGACGAAAAAGGCCAAATTACGTTAAGAAAGTGGTGACAATCTGGTTTGCTAAGGGAGGGGAGGGTGTGTAAACCATTTTGGCTTATTTGTTTTTTCATCAGTGACACAAATTATGAAATATTTCTGCCTGATTATAGCTGCGAGTTGCATGCTGGATTACTCCACTTCACAATTCCTTGTAATCTTACAATGATAGAGACCTTATCATAATTTGAAAGCTTTACTAATGGTCTTGCTTCAATGCGAAGGTAGCCTCCTTCACAACCGTTCTTAGGGTCGTCACACAAGGATTGGGGAGGGAATTAGAGGCTGCATTAGAGGCAAGTTTCAAGATCACACAGGGAACTGTGAAGGTGACAATTTAGTTTTTTCACTGTAGCCAATCAACTATAAGAGGTACAAACTAATCATTTTTGATGGATGGCAGCCGAAAACCAAATAATTACTTGAGGTAGTTTTGTATAACATCAACATTTCTATACAAAAACTATATATACTTTAATGAATCATTTTCTAGGTATTGCATTGAATTTATGGCGCTATAGTGATACACAGCAGAAATTGTACATTTCCAGGTCATTCGTGTTCACCAATATTCAGGTACAGTTTGTGTTTCTTATGTTTTATCTATTTTTAGCATTGAAAACCTTATTGTTCTACCCATGCAAGGGTATGTTGTTCAATGTCAGATACAATTCCAACAGTTCCAATTTCCAACTGTTATATATTAAAAGGGAAGAGGTCAAAATAACTGTCCACAGGAAGGACCCAATATTATCACTTTAGGTGGTGGGTACTGGTACATACCCCTCTCCCCCTCAGAGGCTCCTGCATGGATGATGATGATGATGATGATGATGATGATGATGATGATGATGATTGATGATGGTGATGATGATGGTGGTGGTGATGATGATGATGGTGATGGTGATGATGATGATGACACTGATGATGATGATGATGACACTGATGATGATGATGATGATGACACTGATGATGATGATGATGATGATGATGGATGATGATGATGATGATGGATGATGATGATGATGACACTGATGGTGATGATGATGATAGTGGTGGTGGTGGTGATGATGATGATGATGATGATGACAGTGATGATGATGATGATGGTGATGATGATGATGAGGATGAATGATGATGATGATGATGCCAATGATGATCGATGGATGATGATGAGGATGATGCCAATGATGATTGATGGATGATGAAGCTGATGATGATTGATGATTGATAATGGGAAGTTCTAAGTTCTTATACATTATAATTTATACATGTCTCAATGCGTTTCACAATTCTCAGTGGAGGACTTTACAGGCTGTTGTGCAGCTCACAATCATGAGTAGTATTAGTAATAAGTATGTAATGATTGCCTTGGTTACCAATACAGAGGCAGATTAAGTCCATTTGAACCATCTAAACTGCAATATAAGGCCCTAAATGAACATCATGAAATCCACCCCCCTTAAATTTTTGAATTTGGTGGTT
>OCZR010036309.1:1465-13578 GCA_900234385.1 Anemonia viridis
CGAATTTTATTCCAAGGGTTCTTCGCCCGGAATAACCTCGTTCATTAAGCACTACGACTTATCTTTCATCCACTCTTAAAGCCATCATAAGAGCATCAGCATGCTAAAACTGTGATGTCTTACAAAAATTAATAACATCTTGTTATTGAAGGATTCTAGAGGTGGTACAACACGCAAGAGGCATGAGGCTAGTTTTCTGAGGAGAAGGAAAGAAAGAGCTTCAGTGAAGAGGAATTGTATGGCAATCATGCATGTTAGGGGCATTCAAGTATACAAGGAATACTTTGTTGATCCGAAATATTCTTCCAAGAACAAATTTAAAAAATCAAAAACCAAAGCCCTCAAGAACATACAAAGTGCAATACAAGAAAATGCCAATCATCCCTTCACAATGGAAAGACGTTTTTATGTGAAGATTCCTCTCAGTTGCGCCCACAGTGGACACCTAGTTGGAGAAAGTCTAACACCAGTTGGACAGAAAATTGATGAACGAGTCGAGAATAAGATCTATGATCTTGTGAGATGTAATGTGACGAATGTAGCAGAGATAAAGAGATGCTTGACTCATTTTGTAAAGGACGATTTGTTTGGAGGTGTTCCTGATGGAGAAAAACCAAAGAAAGGGAACAAGAGGTTCTATCCACGAAAAAGTGACATAAGGACTCATGTTTCTAAAGCAATTAGTTCAGTGGAAGAGGTCAGGAATGTAGAGGAACTAGCTGTAAACCTTCTAAACACAAATCCATCAGAATGGGACAATGAACCGTTTGCAAATAACTTTTTAGGGAATGATGATCATGATGGTGATGGCAATGGTGATGATCATGGTGATGATCCTGATGATGGTGATGGTGATGATCATGGTGATGATCATGATGATGGTGATGGTGATGATCATGGCGATAATGATCATGGTGATGATGATCATGTTCATTATGGTGGTGGTGATGATGATGATGCTTGTAATGATGATGTTGCATCTTTACCTTTTTCTGTAATGGATGAAAGGACATTTTTGCAAGAGAATTTGAACAACTTTCATGCAAATGAAGAATGTTGTTTTGGATATCTTGTCGGCGAGGAGAAGCAGCTTGAGAATTTTTTGGACCATCTTCAATTGATCACTTCAACTTGTTTCATCCGTGCGGAATATCATTCCAGAGAGAAGGGACATAAAAGGATGTCTTCAAATTGTAAGTAATTGCCTATTGTATTGTTTAATGATTTTTTCTTCGTCGGTGTAAACCTCTCATAATTTTATAGTTTAATTTTGTTATCTTTCTTCATGCAGCAAAGCCAATCTTTGAAGACCAACGTGGTAACGTTCCCATACAGATGTTTGGTAATCCTTTCCTGGTTATTAGCAATGAAGTTAGGCATTGTCTGCATGGATCTACCAAGGTACCTAATCATTCTCCTTGTCTGTCTGTCTGTCTGTCGGCTATCTGCCTGTTCGCCTAGCTATCTGCCTGCCTGTCTGCCCGCCAGCACCTTGCCAACCTGCTCCTTGCTCGCTGCCCACTTGCCCTCCTGTTTGCCACCCTGTTACTCCCTTCCCACCACCCGCCTGCCCGCCCTGAATATCTGCCTGGCCACATGTATATATCGTTCTGTCAGCCTCTCTCACTCTGGAAGAAATGAGAAGCATTTGTACATGGAAGATCACAGAAACTCAAAACCCCAAAGTACTGTAACCAAGCAACTGATATCTTAGGTATAGCAAAACGTTTTCAAATATCTATTTGACCTTTTTTTTTCGTTCAAAGAATTCTCGAGGTGGTTTAACAAGGACCAAAAGCTACGAGCATGATTATTCAAGAACAATGAGGAAAAGGGGTAGATCTTCCATCAAGAGGAATTGTACGGCAACCATACAGATAAGAGGCATTCAGGTATACAAGGATTACTCTGTTGATCCGAAATTTTCTTCCAAGAACAACGTTAAAAGATCAAAAACCAAAGCCCTCAAGAATATACAAAATGCACTGGAAGAAAATGCCAATCATCCCTTCACAATGGAGAGACGTTTTTACGTGAAGATTCCTCTCAGTTGCGCCCACAATGGACACCTAGTTGGAGAAAGTCTAATACCAGTTGGACGGAAAATCGATGAACAAGTTGAAAACAAGATCTATGATCTTGTGAGATGTAATGTGACGAATGTAGCAGAGATAAAGAGATGCTTGACTCATTTTGTAAAGGACGATTTGTTTGGAGGTGTTCCTGATGGGGGAAAACCGAAGAAGGGGAACAAGAGGTTCTATCCAAGAAAAAGTGACATAAGGACACGCATCTCTGAAGCTATTAAAGGAAATATGTTGTAAATATATATAGGAGAAAAAGAAGCTTGTTTTGACTAAAAATCGAGTAAAGCAAAGCTTGTGGCAATTGAGCTGACATTTTGCGTTAAATGGTAGAAATTCAAAGAGACATTTCGCACCAAAAATTGACATTGTTCATCTGATATTGGCCAAGGACATGTCACGTTTCTGCGTCGTACATAATCCCCACGTTACTGCATTTTGCAAAGACTTAAATTTTGACTAAAATTTAGCGCGCGCTTCCTGGTAACACAACTTAGCTGTTTTATTTTGTTCTTTTCTTAGCAATTTTGTCCTTTCTTATTTTTCATATTTTAACTAAAATAAGGGATATTTATACTAACAAATTTATTTGTAGTTTTTAATAAGAAAAAGCTTTTTTATGAAGAATATATGTCTGTTAAAAGCGTTCAAATTTTTAGGCATCCTAAAAGAACCTCTTGGCTGATCTTAGTCAGGGCATCGGACTAACTCATAGGTCGAACCCTGAAACTATACTCCTAGTTCAGGTGAGGGGATATTCCCTTTTTTATCCCAGCCCTCCCACTTCCAGGTACAATTTTTTGAAGGAAAGATTGCGTAGCAACCCTCTAGTGAGGGAGTTGGGGGAATGGGTCAGGCTAACCAAGAAAGAGACCAAATAATTTCTACTCACATATGATGACTGTGACGATCCACTGATCCCCCAGGGTTGGGCTACCTGTGTAATGTTCTTGTCACACCATCCATTTGTGTAACGGGGATCACGCAATATGAACTCCGTTTGAATTAAGCTGTTTTAGGTTTTGGTTCCGCCTTTTAATTCTCTCAAAATTATTTTTTTAGACTTCAAAACTCACAAGATCCTGTATTTATACTTAATGCTTCCGAAATTAAATCGAATTCTTTCGTATTTTTAAAGTATTTTTATTTGGAAGGTTCCAATAATAATGCCGTCTGTGGACATCTGTTATCGCCTCCTTCATTCTTTCATCTTCCTCAGCCTAGTTTTATTTTTGTTTTTAAATCGATTTAACGGTGTTGAAAGTCTCGTAGAGGATCAAGAATACGACAAGGAAACGAGAAATAAGGATAACATACTCAAAGATTCAACTAAAAGCGAGGTAAGTGTTCGTGAAATCTTTTCAAACGGAGTAATCTTAAATGTTTGAGGAATCCATGAATTTGTACTCAGCTGTTGTTGGGATAATTGTCTTTAATACTAATACTCATTAAAGTTTTCCAATCTTACCTAAGATAATATAAACAAGGAGAGTCTGAACAAGAGATTTGATATCTAACATCAGCCTAACACTTTTAAAACATTAAATTCTCAGATTTTATAAATTTCTTTCCAGCATTTTTGAGTTCTTAAGAATTAAATTACTTTACACAGTCTAAAATATTCTTTTAATAATTCATAGCTACTTTAGCATTTATACTCAAAAGCAGCAATTAATGTTTTACATATATCTTCAATGGTAGGATTAACCTACATTTTGAGAGTGAAAAAGGGGGTCCTGAAGAGCAGTCCTAATCCAATTGGTCCAGCCTGAAATTTTGCAAAATCCTACTCCCATCAAATCCAAGTCCAATAATGGAGTTTAAAAATCCCAATTCCAGTAATGGCTAAATACCAGTCCCAGTGGATAGACTTTGGATGGAGGAGGGGGTTTATTATAGCAAGAATGCATGGCAGTCAGATTATATTTTATAATTTTTTTATTTGTACATTTAAGGGAGTAACAACAACAGTGAAGGGTCAAAAAGAGAAGTGTTGGGGATATGAGCCAGGATGCAAGAAATGGTTTATCACACCAAAATGTAATGATGAGAAAGGATATAGACACTTTGCATCGTAAGGAAATAAATTACTATACATTATTGTAAGAAATGATAGTTGTAGCCATATAGCTTTTTGGAAATATAAATATTGCAAGACCAAATCTCTTGTTCATTTGTGATGACCTTAATGGATGACAACTTTGACGTCACATGTAGAAGGACCAAAGAAATTGCAACCATGTTGGTTGATATAACAAAAAGAAACCAAGCTCAAATCTTTCGTTCAAGTCAACACAAACATGCATGGTCCGTGGCTATTGTGTCATGTCATGTGCAAGGACAGAAACATTGTTACCATGCATGTTGCAACTTGTTTGTTATTGTCGCTTTTCATTATCTATATTTGAACCTATCTGTAACTGACTATTACTAGACGTGGAATTTTTGCCAGACATCTGGAGTTAATAGGCGGCATAGATGAAAAGCACTGTAATTTTATATCATAAATTTGACAGAGATCAAGAAAAAGTGGAGCAGTTTTGGAAAGATGCAGATTTTGGTTATGTCAAGAACTTCAAGGAAAATTTACAAAGAATCTGTAAGCCCTTAAAGTCTGCTAAAAAAGTGAGTTGTATTATCACATAGCACTGATTTTTCTTTGATCTTTAGATTCTAGGGGTCATTCTTGTTTATTTGTTATTTCTTTGTTTTTAGGCTGGTTCATCATTTGCCTGTTCTAATCATTTGTCTTACTGCAAAGCAAAGAATCTTTATCTGGACTTGAGAGATGATGGGAGATCTCTGCAAGAAAGGTTAACATGTGAATTAGAATTTTTTTTTTAATTTATGTAGAATGGGATAAATGGATGGATAAATAGGTCTGTAGATGGATGGATAAATGGGTTGGTGGATGGAAGGATGGGAGGATGGATGGAAGGATAGATGGGGGGGAAAGGAGAGGTATTGGTGGATGAGTGAATGGATGGATGGATGGATGGATGGGAGGATGGATGAATGGATGGATAGATGGAAGGAAGGATGAATGAATGGATGGGAGGAACGAAGGAAGAGCGTAATAGTAGCTGGGTGGGTGACATGATGCATGAGCAAATTCCCTGTTAACTACATCAATTAATTAAAGTTAATAAAAAACTAATTTCTTATTTAGATTCAAGTCTGATATGTTCAAAGAAGGTCAACTTGGTGGGTTCTGCAGACTTGATCCTCAAGCCATCAAAAAGCTTAATCAAGGATACAACATGGAACTCACATCCTGGTATAGTTACCCTGGCTTCAAGAAGATCTGCAATTGTTGGTCTTCAATGTAATATATATTTTCTTAATTATTTAGCAATTATATTCTGATCAATATTTCTAATTTAATTAATCTTCAGGCTAAGTCAAGTTGAGAAGTACTCATCTTTGTCTTTTAATCCAATCAAAGATGGACATTGTGATATTGTTGTGGAAAGACCAACAATCTTCATGAAATTAGATGCAGGTAAATTAATAAAATATCTGATAGCAGACTGAGTTAATTATAAGATAGTAATTACTCTAATAGCAATTTCTTAAATAAATTGTAGTATGCAGGCTACTAACCTAACATAGATATACCAGTAAACCATTTCTTGCACATTAACAAATGTAATAGCCCACTTTCGACAGCCTGCAAGAACCTTATAATTAACCTGCATGGGCGGATCCAGTTTTTTTTATAGATCGGGTGGGTTTTTTTGATGATAGCTCCATATTGGTCTGTAGTCAGCTTTGGGAATCCATAGCTATTGGCACGCGTGGTGTGCTGGTTTTCCTGCCACAAATACAACCACAGGCTTCCCAACTCAAAAACGATTCAATTTGATGAAAAAAGTTTATATTTGAGAAAAGCTTTCCCCATCGTCCAAAATGGGGGTGCGTCCCCCCCAACGCACCTCCCCTGGAACTACCACTGACCTGGCCTTGAATAGCTTAAATGTGGGCTTTTCTTGAAATCTAAAAATGGCTGACAGTGAAATTGTTGTTTCCAGTTGTGAACATGTATCATCATTTCTGTGATTTCTTCAATCTTTATGCTACTCTACATGTCAATGGATCATTTAGTACTGACATTAACATTGTTCTTTGGGAAAGTGTAAGTACTTAAACAAATGGTAGATATTCTATTTTGAGAAATATGGGGATTACTACTGTGTGTAATATTTTCCCATTTTTGACCAAGTGTCATTCAATTCTCTTGGGAGTAAGATTCCTTGTTTGAATTGAGTTATCCAATATTCTTGTGCCTTCTTGTTTGCAAACATTTGGAATTCAGAAGTTGATTTTTGCTGGAGGGAAGAAAACCGGAGAACCTGGAGAAAAACCCTCGAAGCACAGGAGAGAACCTGCAACAAACCACTCTACTCACATACGACACCGAACCCAACGGGAATGAAACTCAAGTCGCCTTAGGGTGTAATGATGATTAATGGAGAATTTTTGTTTTCTCAGTATGCCCGTTACAGTTTAGGTAATTTTGAAGCAACATGGAAAGTCTTCACAAGACATCCAGTCTTGTACTTAGGACATGAATATGGTGGCAAAAGAGTAAGTCTGAAGAAACAATAGTTGGGATGGAATAAAGGAGAGGAGAGCAGAGGAGAGGAGAGGAGAGGTTAGGAGAGGAGCCTTATTGTTAATTTGCTGTTTTTTCAGGTCTGTTTCAAGCACGCTATCTTCGCCCTCCTTCCTCGTATGGTCTTTGGTCTTTACTACAACACACCCTTGGTATGTTTTGTGATTTGAACAACTTTTTAAATTCATGATCAAATAAGTGAAAAAGAAAATATAAACGTAAGGCAGAAAATGAATGAAGAAAGAAAGAAAGGGAAGAGGATGGGGAAAAGGAAAGAGAACATTAACTCTTGTTTACCTTGGGTGTAATGTTTTTCCCATGTCAGATCACGTGTCACTCACTAGAGTATCGATTCTTTGTTTAACGTTTGCGCGCATGGGAAGACACATGTATATGGATACAACTGAAACAAAGATTATTATTCTCAAGAGAGTAACACTTGGTCTGAAATGGGAAAACATTGCGCCCAAGCCAAAAAGTTCTGTTGTCTATAGAACCTGTTTTTATATACTTCTGTTCATATCATATAGATTCCTGGGTGTTCTAACAGTGGACTATTCAAAGCCTTCTCAGAACACGTGCTGAACAAATTGGATATTAAACAAGAAAGAAACTTGTGGAATGTGGTAGGATGTCTTTCTCCTTACTGCCCATTAGTTGTCGATGATTGGCTGAGGCAAATTGCACATAGTAATAACTACACTAACGTATGGCACGGTCTTGCCGTGCGATGACCGTACGGTACTGTGTTCGAGCGCTATCATTGGACAAACAGTGACCTCTTGTGCCGTGATTGGTTCATTGGATGTGGTCAATTTCGCGGTACAGGGGCGGTACCGTATCCGTGCCGTGATATTTCAGTCTCATGCAAGAACTTTATTTTTTGTTTGTTTGTGACTTTGCGCTAGTATTCTTTACTCTCTTTCAAATTTATGTTCAAGGATAAAACCCAACCCATCCGAGTGACATTCTTATCAAGAGGAACAAAGTACAGGGCTGTTCTCAATCAAGATGAGGTTGGTACTGAAATTCATTTTTCCACGATATGGACCTTGCTCACATGTTTATTCCCAGGAGAATAAAACCCTTGTTTAAAACCGTATAACCTCATTCTGAAGCGCTTGAATACGAGGCTAAGTGGGAAAATTATATTGCATAAGCTAAAATAATTGCCGAGTGAGCAAGGTCAATGGCAGGTATGAAGAAAAACTGGGCTTACACACAACGAATTTATTCATGCAGACGTTATTTCAGTGTTCATACCAACTTCTACTTTCATTTTTTGTTGGTATAATTTTCTGGCCAAACAATCCACACCTCTGGTGTATCCACATGAAGTACTGATTAAACTAGATTACCCTTCGTTACAGCTTGTAAATGCTGCCAAGACAATCAAAGGCGTGAGTGTCAATGTTGCAACTTATACATGGTACGAACTCGATCGGTTATTAATTCAGAAACACTGTATCATTCGTATAATATTTTATGTGTACTCGAAGCTTGGCCAAAAATCCACAGCACTGACTACAAATTTATTGTATTTATCCTATTTCCAGGGATATGCCCTTTCTAGAACAGCTCAAGGTGAGACAACATTCCTGCTCTTCTTTCCGTCTCGCTCCCCCCAAAAGAATCTGTATTTGGTATCCCAGGAAAAACCGACGGTGCGCACTTTACCCCCTCTCTCTATCAGTGCTCTGTTTTAAGACTATTCTCTGTTTTGAGCTGAAGCTACACGGATTGGAAAAAACAGAGGTTGAGCTCCGAAAGCTGCTCAAAAAGACAACGCATTGCAGCCACCCACTGCTACAGCTTGTTAAATAAAAGTACTCAAATTTTAACTTATTGTTGTTCAAGGTGACGCATAATTCTGATATATTTATTGGAATGCATGGTGCTGGGCTGGCACATGCGCTCTTTCTCCCTGACTGGGCGCTCTTATTTGAACTGTAAGTGTATCGCAGTAGATAATGGAACAATATCACATTCATTATTCAGACTTAGACAACACAGTGTCGAGACAATTACTCCTTTTTCCCAGTGAGATTCAAAATATGCATGATGATGATGATGTCGGTGGTGGTGGTGGTGATGATGATAATGATGATGATGAAAAATTTTGAAAGTACAGATTGATGTACCAGTTTCCTTTTTCCTTTTTTGTAGATACAATTGTGAAGATGCCAACTGTTATCGTGATTTGGCAAGACTCAGGTACTGCTAAATGTCGATCGCTTAACTTTGCGAACTTTCAAGCATTTTTCTCGGGTGTTTTCCCATTTCAGACCACGTGTCATTCCCTAGAGTATCATTTCTTTGTTTAACGATTGCGCACAAGAAGACACATGAACATTGATACATCTCAAACAAAGAATCTTATTCTCATGAGAATGACACGTGGTCGTACAACTTTTACAAAATTTTGAACATTTAATTTTTTTCGTCTTACAGGGGACTTAGTTATCTGACGTGGGAGAAAAAAGATAAAGTGGTCGAGAAAACTGAGGTAACAAAAACTAGTAATGCGCATAAAGTGACAAAACCCTTCCGCAGAAAAATAACGAACCACCACTTAAAAATATCAACTTAAAAGGATTTTATCTTGTCTTGTCTTGATCCACCTTACTCGTCTGTAAGTCAGGAGTTTCATTAGGGTTAATCTTCTAAATCTAGTATTATGGGCTTTCAAGGGCAATTACTGGAGTGATATAAGACTTGGATTCGTAGTGCTAATGCTTTTAATGGGTATTTCAAAGGAACCAGGAGTCTTGTTTAGAGGATAAGCTGTAAGTGGGTTGGATTTCGGAGGAGTTAGAGTGGGATTTTGAAACGAGCTGGAGTATGGATGATCAGAGCCGAGTGGTCAACATCCATCCAATTATCTTTCTTATCTTTATCAATCATCCAACTTTTCACAATTTCTATTCTTCACGTTATCCATCTATTCATTCGTTCCATGATGATAACAAATTCATTATTCTAAATTCATATCGAAATCATCCATTCACTGACTCATCCATCCATCCGTTCGTCCGTCCGTCCGTCCGTCCGTCCGTCCGTCCGTCCGTCCGTCCGTCCGTCCATCCATCCATCCGTCCATCCATCCATCCGTCCGTCCGTCCGTCCGTCCGTCCGTCCATCCATCTATCCATCCACCCACCCATCCACCCATTTATCCATTCACTATTATTTTCTATACAGGAGCTTCATCCCAAGTACCCCGAACACCCAAAGTTCAGAAACTATGAATTCGATGTCACAGAGTTTAAACGTCTTCTGCTGACAGCTGTCCATCAAGTTAGAATAAATTTATCCCAGTTACGACGGCATCAACGAGATGAGCTATGACAAAATGACGTGGGTTTTAAAGATTTATAATTAATGTATTATGAACTTAATATTAATGTTATTATAGATGTATTATTAATGTATTATTCTAAAAACGAATTTTTATTTCTATAATTTTCACATTTGACTGTTTGAGTTATTTATCTAACTTTGTGCCAAGTTACTATATATCATACGTCCCTAATAGACCTGAAGCATAATGACGTTTCATACCTCTAATACCACAATCCTTTTCAAACTTTCTTTTGATATTCAAATACCAAAATTCTTGTGAGAATTTGAAGACAATAGTAGTAATTAAGAAAACAAAGGAAGCCACCGAAAGGGATTGTAGTATTAGAGGTATGAAACGTCATCATGCAACGGGTCTATTATCACTGAGGGGAGCGCGAGATACATAGCAATATCCAATACATATGGTACTCAGTATTCAAAAGATTAATTGTCGAAACCAAAGGACATAGGCTATAGGCGATAGGTCATTCCAAGATCCAAGAACAGCTGGAATGATTCGCGTTTCTTCTTCTTCTCGTCAAGAACACGGAAGTTAGTGTTGAGATATCAAGTGTTGTTTGTAGTCTACGAAATCATTTTATCCTCGATTATGTTTTTTTAAAATTTTGCCCATAATTCCTTTCGTTCTTGGAATGAACCATCGCTTGTCGCCTATCACCTTTGGTCCCGACAATATTTTAAAAATAGGTGCAAACAAACCTTGTAAAGACACAGAGTTTGCACCCCCAGGGCTAACTACATCACTACTGCTGTTTCCATAGACTCAGTTTCTAGTCGTGTGGGTTTCGTGCGCCCTATTTCAAAGGCATATATTTTGTTCCAGATGTTGCGTTCACAGAACATGTTCTCGATATCTGAATTATTGATGTAAAGTTTTGGCTGCTATATACGTAACATTTTGAGCATCTATTTCAAAAGAGTGTAAAATATAGTTTCATCAAAATGTAAAACACTTTATCAAAATTTATGAATTTCAAATCAAAAGTTCAAAATTATATTTTTAATTTTCGTGATTTTTTCTTATTTTGATTTTGATTATGAATATATAATTTTTTGAAATATAAGTTACTTGTTACAAAAATATCTTTGTTTTTCTTTGCTTTTCCTCTTTTTTTCCTTTGTAGATTTTCCGTATTTAAATGTACGCATGCAGTAAATTGAATATTGAATTCTGAAACATGCGATCGACGGAGCGATCTGTTATTCTGACGCATTGTTATTTCCTGCAGTTCTTTATATTTAACTTAACGTTGAGCTTACCCTAACTTCCCTAGAGTTCAAATGCTTCTATTAAGCTGAGAAGAGTTTCTCAAACCAGACAATGAGTTATTCACGATTCTTATTATTACTTATTTGATGAAAAAAACTTCAAAACAGTCTTTGTTATCAGTGATATCTGAACGTTTCCGACTTGATGGAAGCAAAGAGAACCAAGAATCAAATTCGAGAAAAGCCTATTTTTCAGATATACGAATGCTTTAGATAAAAACCATAAAGGAGTACTTGGATGATAAGGATAATCATATGAGTTTGTGATCTGCAATATTGATAATAGGATAATATCACGATGGATGGATGGATGGATGGATGGATGGATGGATGGATGGATGGATGGATGGATGGATGCCATGGATGGATGGAAGGAAGGAAGGAAGGAAGGAAGAATCAGAATGAGAAACCTTTCCTCCAACTGCTCTTATTCATCGTTTCCTCTTAACGTTTTCCAATATCCATGTATATCTCTTTTCGTTACACATGCATATACACCTCGCAGTGGATATAATAAGGCTGCTTACTTTGACTGCGGTTTAATCGCAGCATAACAAGCTACTTAAAACCCAACCTCATACGTAATAAAAACATTAACCGACGCCGCTAGGTCTGGGGAAAACTTTGAATACAATATCACTGATAAACAGAATTACTACTTAAAACACTCATTAATAATTCATAAGCTTTTGGTCCAATTGGAGCCACCATACACGTCACGTGCATGGACCTTAGCTTTATACCCGATAAAGTCCTCTTCATTAGTATTCGAGTGATTTTAT
>OCZR010036369.1:6449-22509 GCA_900234385.1 Anemonia viridis
CCTCCCTGACAGTCTGTATTACAACCAGTGGTTGGTGGTATTGATAAATGGTGGGTAAAGCATGATAGTCTTTGTTAACTACCTAAATGCATTGTTATGTCTATCACTGTCATTCTAGCAATTTAACTAGCCATAAAGACTATCCACATAAAGACATATACCTATTATTAGAAATAATGGAAGATTGTTATATTGCTTCCAAATATCCAATCACAAGATACCAGTAAATTCTGTTTCATATTGGATTTAATACCAATTATCTTGTTTACAGATTCTTGTTTTTGTTTCAGGGATGTTTCTGAGATCACTAATGCACCTGAAATGCTGGGTGGTAGGGTCAAAACATTACACCCTGCTGTACATGGAGGTATGGTCATATTATACAAGGCTGCTTTGTTTGTAAGATATACCATTTGCTACATATAGATAATATGACTTTCTTGGGCTGTTTGATAGGTATTTTGGCCAGGATAACCGAGAGTGACAAGGCTGATATGGTCAAGCAAGGTCATGAATATATAAGGTAAAGCCAATTTAGAGGTTGTTTTTCTCTTGTTTAGCAGTATATTGAGCTGTGGTATTATATTAAATGAGCCATTTTCTCTCCAAATTTAGAGTCGTAGTTTGCAATCTGTACCCATTTGTAAAGACAGTAGCGAAAGAAGGAGTAACAGTAGCTGATGCTGTAGAGCAAATTGACATAGGTAAAATATTTATCAGTGTGATGAAATTTATTTTGAAAGCCTTGAGAGTTAGAGATGTTATTTGATGTGATGATTTGTGTACTTTGTTAGGTGGAGTGACATTACTGAGAGCAGCGGCCAAGAACCATGCTAGAGTGACTGTCGTATGTGACCCTGATGATTATGAGAAGTAAGTTTGTAACTTGATAATTGCAAAGAATATCCAAGGGTGGATCCTGGACTTGTTGAGAGGGGGGGGGACGTATACTTCATAATTTACTCCAAACCTATGTCAAACCAAAGCAATGGAAATAGCCTTTGACACATGTATACACCACCTTGTGTGGGAAGGGTTTTAACACCAATGGGATGTTATAATTAACCCTACTGATGTAACCTGCAGACACTGATTTTGGGCTTACATATTCTTTCAAATCTTCCATTACAATGTTTTTTTCTTTTCAGTATTTATGGTTAAATTTATTGAAATCTAACACTGAAATTTTATGTTCAGAATTGCATCAGAGATGTCTGCAAGCTCTACCAGAGATGTCTTGGAAGACACTAGGAAATCCTTAGCATTAAAGGTAAGGATACATGTACTTGCAAAAACATATTTTCTATTTTAATGAAGATAGAGCCAACATTTTTTAATCTTTGTGCTGAATGAGACAGCAGTCCTGACATGGAAATTGGGCAATACTGTACATTGCGACAATAAGTATTTCTTTTCCATATTTCTTTTCCCCTTTTATCTTTACTCATATTGTACACATTGTAGTTTTTGTCACTTTCTTCCTTTGTTGTTTGTTGTTATCAACCCAATACCAGTTTGCATTAGCTGGATATTTTTAAATATTAATGTTAAATTAAATTAAAAAAATATTTTGTGTTTTATATTTCTCTCAGGCCTTTAATCATACAGCCAGTTATGACTTGGCGATCTCGGACTACTTCCGTAAAGAATTCAGTGAAGGGGTGTCTCACATCCCATTACGTTATGGTATGAACCCACATCAGAAACCAGCACAGCTGTACACTATGGAACCTCAGTTACCAGTCAAAGTTGTTAATGGATCTCCAGGTTTTATTAACCTGTGTGATGCTTTCAATTCTTGGCAACTTGTCAGGGTTTGTATTTTGTTTTCTACTATGGAATTCACCGAAGTGTGGTATGTGACAAAAATTTTGACCACCTTTTAGACACCACGCGTTGGTATCCTCTTGATTATTGGATGCAAAAGAGAGTTATCAAAAGAATACCGATCCGTAGAGAAAGGAATCATGGCAACTGAAACATCTGGTGTGTAAAAGGCAGTCAAAGTCTATGGTGCATACCACACTGAGGTGAATTCTGCAGCACTGCAGATGTAAATTTGCTGTTTGATTTAAACAAATGAAAAAATATATGTATATATTGTATGATATATTGTATAACATGACTACTATATGCTAGGTTATGAGAATTAAGATCAATGTATTGCTACAAATATATTTATATTTTATGGTTATCACCCTGAAACAACAAGTGAACGGATCAAAGTCATGGCACAGCTAATTCACAGATTTGATTGAAATTTAGAATGTTAGGCTATTTGTGGAGATGCTGGCAAGAAATCCTTAAGGGGTCCATTTTGAAGGGCATTCTAAACTGATCAGGTCAAAACAAGCATAAGGATCACAGGGGAAGTTCTACAGATCTCTTATAATTGTGTGTGTTTCTATTTAGGAACTGCGTAAGTCTCTTGATCTCCCTGCGGCAGCATCCTTCAAGCATGTGAGCCCAGCAGGTGCTGCTGTTGGTGTCACACTCACACCAGACGAGGCTAAAGTAGCCATGGTAGATGACATGATTGATAGTCTTACTCCACTGGCTGTAGCATATGCCAGGGCTAGAGCTGCTGATAGGATGTCGTCATTTGGTGACTGGGTGGCCTTGTCAGATACTTGTGATCTACCCACAGCAAAGATCATTTCTAGGGAGGTATGTACTGTAAGATGATGATGATGGTAATTTATGTATTTATCCATACATCTATCTATCTGTCCATCTGTCCATCTGTCCATCCATCCACTCAACTGCAGACCCCCAACCAACCATCCATTCGTCCTGCCAGCCATCTTTTCATTTACCTCGGCTATCTGGTCTTTCACCTATCTTTTTTATCTGTCCATCCACCCAACCACCCATCCATCCATTCATCCATCCATTCACAGTACCTCAGCTATCCTCGTAAAATAAAGAGTTTACTTCCTTACTTACTTACTTACTTACCCATCTATTTTATCAGTCCATCCTTCTTCACATTTGTCCATCCATCCATCTACTTGTATATCCATATTTCCACTATCTTGTCGATAAGTCCCATCCATACTCCCATATTTTCAAGGATTCCCCTACCCCTCCAATTCATTTTTGTATATATATTTTGTCTCTAAGGTGTCTGATGGAATCATCGCACCTGATTATGATGCTGACGCACTTGATGTCCTTAAAAAGAAAAAAGGAGGAAAATATTGTGTTCTGCAGGTAACCAAATTAGAATATTGACATTCTTCTTATCCCTTCAATTTGTCTTATTATACTGGTTACAATGGATACTACCTTGCAGATGGATCCAAACTATGAGCCATCGTCCATGGAGAGTAGAACTATCTTTGGTCTTCACTTGGAACAGCTCAGGAACAACTGCGTGATTGATGAAAATGTTTTCAAGAATGTCAAAACCAAGCAAAACAATGTATGTTTATAGAATAGAATTAAGAATTATGTACTTGTAGACAGAAATTGTGGCATTGACTTAACATCCAGGAATCAATACCTAAACTAAAGATTACAAAATATGATGCCTAGTTACATGCAAATAATGCAAGCTTCATAATATTTGTACAATATTTTGGTCCACAGTTGCCAGCAGATGCAGTAAGAGACCTGGTGGTTGCAAGTATAGCCTTGAAATATACTCAGTCTAACTCTGTCTGCTATGCCAAGAATGGACAGGTAATGTTAAGTCTTACCATTCCTCTGTTCCTTGATTTTCTTCCTTTTCATTGTACTGTACTTTCACCAAAGTTGTTGCCTATTTTGTAGGTCATTGGTATTGGAGCTGGTCAACAGTCTAGAATCCACTGCACAAGACTTGCTGGTGACAAGGCTAACAACTGGTAAAAAGCTGCTCAGTACATTTTTGTTAATATTATTATACACTTATTGCAAATATATGTTGATAATGAGAAATGAACTTGAATGTCCTAGAAAAGGATATACTGTAGGTAATATTCAATGTTTTTCTTTTAAGGTGGCTAAGGCATCATCCTAGAGTTCTTGGAATGGCATTTAAAAAGGTAGACTTGACATGTAAATATCTTATGATAGGCGTTGGGATGATGATGCATGGGGACCATATCAACTTCTACCAAAACCACAGGATGCCCAAATAACTATTATACATTTCATGTTAATTGTGCAGGGTGCCAAAAGAGCAGAGAAGTCCAATGCTATTGATGTATATGTCAATGGAACAGTAGGGAAAGTAAGTTATGCTGTTGTTTAACATTTGCTTTGCTGAAATGTAACAGTTTTTGTATTTCTTTTTCTGAAGGATAATGACAAGGCCACTTGGGAAGAAATGTTTGAGAACCCACCAGAGCTGCTGACTGAGGTACTGTATAGAAAGAAATGTCTAATTTAATGACCTTTCCTTTTGATAATTATTCTAAGAACTTTAAGTTCTTAACTGGGTTTAAAAAATATATCTCATCGTACCAATTACAGGTGTATGTCACAGCAGAACTGTTAACAATTCAATAGAATGGCATAAAAGCAGCTCAATTTGAAGGAAAAACAACAGAATTTCAATCTCTTGAGAATTGGAACCTATTGTCTTGTCCTCCGAATTGAGCTGTATTCCAACATGCTGCAATGGATGTACAGCCTGACCTCAAGTACTTTAACTTCCCTGCACACCTTCCATGCCCTATATTTTCAGTCCTGCAAAACTTTAAGTGGTATGCTATAAAGCATCATTTTTTAAGAGCACTTTTCACGCACTGTGACAGTCTGAGGCCAGTCAATAAATGTTTGACAGAGACCTCATGTCTAAACCCCATTGAGTACAGGTACAAGTAGATCTCTCAATGGCCATGCTTTCAGAACGATTGATTTATTGGTTTTTAGTCTGAAAGAGAGGAGTGGATTGGCAAGCTAAAGGGAGTATCTTTGAGTTCAGATGCCTTCTTTCCATTCAGAGATAATATTGACAGAGCTGTCCAGGTATGCATGTTTGCTTGTCAAGATATTATTGTTCTCAATTTTGATGCGGTTTTCTTGATATCCAACTATACTGATTTGTTGGTTTATTGGTTTCATAGAGTGGAGTCAATTATATTGCTAGTCCAGCAGGTTCTGCAGCTGATGACATTTGTGTGCAAGCCTGTGATGAGCATGGTATAACTATGGTACACACAGACCTACGTCTCTTCCATCATTAGTTCAGTAACATAACTAGGAATTACTGGAGAAGTAAGGTCTATTATATCAATGTTGCTGCTGAAATAACTGGGTTGTAGACTACCTATATGTCTAAATTAAGAGTATGTAATTTTATTCAGCTTAGTTTCCAAGACTGAAAAAGTTGGATAACCGTTAGTTAGTATCAGAATTAATGTTTGGTGTGTGATTTACATGTAGCCCTAACATTGCAAAAGTAAAGTAATCATTAAAATTGAGATGTTATTAGACAAGATTATAAACTAACAAAATGGGTTGATAATAAACAGCAAGCTTAGCTACATAGTTTTCTTTCAATTGGTAGAAAAATTTCTTTCTTGTAGCTTTGACTAATTCTGTTTGAGGGGTTTTGTCACAGGGACTGCAGAGCATAGTTTTGAGGGGGGCTAAACAGGGGTGGGTGTGGGGGGGTGGTCTTGCAGAATGCCCTCACACCCTGAAAATTTGGAAGCCGAGACTCTTGGAAATGTTTTTCCAGCACCATCTTTTTTCAAGTCGTGTTAAAGCTTTAGGCAACTCATAACAAACAAACAAACAGTGTCTGACTAAGTTTTAACATTTAAAATGTTCCCATCCAAGTCCATTTAATAGCTATTTAAATAATTCCATAACCTCATTGTATAAAACACCTTTAATAATGAAAAAGTAATGAAACTATAATTATATACATTACAAACTTTACATACTATTTTAAATTGTATTTTCTGTACATCATACACATAATTACAGTATACAGTATGTAAGGATTATGGATCCATTGTATGGATTTCCAATGCAAATATTATTGAATATCACTTTGACTGAGGTTTTATTGGTAATCCACCCATGAGAAGATTAAGTCCTGGTGCAACAGTGAACTCCTCATCATCAGTATCTTCATCACTTTCTTCACTACTGCTGCTAGTTTCCGAGTCCTCTTCATTGTCATCATCATCACCCTCATCATCTTCATCATCATCATCATCTTCATCGTCATCATCATCATCATCTTCACTATCATCTTCATTACTGTCTTGCATTTTGTCTGTAAGAAGTAAAATTGTGTTGAGGATGTTTTTTTGAAAAACTTGGTTAGTTATTTTTATGAAAAGTAATAATGCCAAATAATCGATTAATTAGTCTTTTATGCTTGAGTTAATTACTGAAGACCAAGGCAATTGTGCTCTATGACTCCTGCCTTATAATGTTCATGCCCTCAGGCATCTTGTTTTAGTGAGCATAAAACAAGCACTTTCAATGTTTTTACTCATCCCACATGGTCAGGTAATTCATAATGTCAAGGTGGAAATATGATACAATGAACTTTTTTTATCCTTTTTGAACCATGCAACACCATAAAGGTGTCCTTCAGCAAGTTACTCAGCTCATCAGATATGTTGAGTTTGTATTGAAAAAAATTGTCATAATTACAAATTCAAGGAATAGGCCTGCTCAGAGTTAGTAGACTAACTCTGGCCTGCTAAAAACATTTGTTAACATATTCTTGAGGTTTGGAAATACTCACTAAATGAATATCAAAAGGTAAAACAAGCTAGGGTGAAAATTGACTCGTGGGAAGATCACCAAATAAATATATTTTACCTTGTTCTATTTTCATCACTATCACAGAATGAAACTCTTTGCAAGTAGCATTGTCAGGTTCTAGTAAAAGTACTAAAAACAGAAAAGATAATATACAGGTTTAACAAAATAATATAATATGTTGATATACATTGTATATCATTTGCAATGATACCACTTTTATCCTGTGAACCACCTAAGTAACCAGTTAGCACAAATATATACAGTAGATAGGCATAAATAACACCTGGAATTCATTGATCACTTCAGTTATTACAAACCTGGACAACTTTCAGGCATGTCTGTGATTTGGCTTTTACTGGACAGCAAATTACTAAACAAATCAGTTACTGAAAACCCTAGATTTGGCTTGACCCAATCTTTTTTTCTTTCATAAAAGGATGCCCCCCCAAAAAAATTATTATGGCACTTACTTTGCTTGCATATTTCTTGGGCTTTTGTATAATTTCCACTCATCACACACTGTATAAATTCAGCTTTAACTTCTATAGGTGCCATAACTTTGTTCTCGTCATTAGACATGGCAATTCCTTTTGCCTCTTCATCATTTGAATCACTTTCACTCTTGGATTCTGAGCTTTCAGATTCAGACTTTGCTGTCTTTTCATCCTGCATTAATTTAGTCTTTGCTTGTGTAGTTGTCTCGGTGATTTTCATGGCATTTATTTTTGTTACTAAGGGGTTTTCTGCTAAAAAAAAATATAAAATGAAGAGTCACCAAAAGATATATGCCAGCTCTTGCAGTGTTTCTAATGCACGTTCATGCCAGGAAACATACAGTTCAAAAAAGGTTGTCAGACCCAAACATAGGCGATAGGTGATAGAAAATAATCCATAATACCTTTCCATCTTGGAATGACCTATCACCTCTGGCAATGGCAACCTTTTTTGAAATAGGTGTATACTCAATTAGCTGTTGTGATGAAGTAAGGTTTTGGCAGATGTCAATCAGGGTGTGTCCATAAATGAACAATGTTGGAAGGGAACATGGAAATGTCATCAAAATACCTTGATTGAAGTCTACCTAAACCCATCCCAATGACATTTCTGAACTGATTTTCAGCTTCACAGTTATTGGAACTCTAAGCTCTTTTGTTAGTGTCCCATACCATGATACAACAGCCAAACAAAACAGACCTGGTTGTGGTTTATAGAATATTCCATCTGTGCTGGTTCTTAGTTCTTCAGTGTCTTCCTTTTTCTTGAATAACTGGAGTTTTCTTTCAATCCGTCCAGCACTGCTGCACCTTGTTTCTTCTGATTCTAACCTCTGGTTGCCTACTTCAAATTTGACATTTCCTGGCTCTACAACATCAATAAGTAAATATTTATAATTTTTATGTGAAGAGAAGTTTTTTAAAAATATGGAATTAGACCATTACCTGCTGAGAGTGAAATAAGACCTTCAGATGTGGCCTGGGAGAAAAATAAGAGAGATTCACAAGATAAGAGGTTATTGTTGAATGCTTATAATGACCTAGCCTGCGTAGCCAGGCGTTCCAATAAGAAGCGCCCGTTCGTGAGCGAACAGGTTTTATAAAATCACAATAGCTGCTGGCAGGCGTTCCCTCCTCCTCTCTCTCTCTCTCGCCCCAACCCCGCAAGGAACGCCTGGCTACGCAGGCTAATAACGACCCACCTACCTGCCATCATATAATTTTTGAGTGACATACCATGGAATACCGTTGCATTTTTGCATTTATCACATGAGAAGTGGGATATTGCATGGTGTGCATGCAATGAGAAAGCATATCCCACACCATTGTCAGAAAATACCTTGGCATTTAAGTGAAGAAATTCACTGCCAGATTGATGTGAGGTTTTGATACAAAATGATTGATGGGATACCACTGAATATACAATAGCCCACTTTTGATATTCTGGTTGAGTGACCATGCACAAAGCAATTCAAGGTGAGGCTCCGGGGAAACAAAAGAATAATTAAGATTACTCCATTGTTTCCCCGGAGCCTCATCTTGAATTGCTTTGTGCATAATCATTCAACCAGAATATCGAAAGTGGGCTATTGCTTTCTTGTCCTCTGATTGGCTGTATTTCATGTAGTGTGGAATAAAGGTGGTTATTCACATGATGGCTTTGTTTTCCCTTTCATTTTATTTTCTTTCTTCATTTTCCTCTTACAAGTAAGGAAATCAATCTGCATGTTACATACCTTTTTGAGTGGTCTTTTTGATAAACCAGAGGGTGATCTAAGTAACCAATCAACACTATTCAATACTATACAAGTTTCATTAATTATTGAAATTAAACAAGCATAGAAGTTTCAAGTCAAAAATTTGCTTTATAAAACAAATGTTTCAGTAGGATCATGTAAAGCTCTTTATGAAGTACAATATCTTAATCTGGTATTGCTTGACTTTGTTTCTTTGTCCATCAAAATTAGCATTGCTTACGTAACTTCAAGTTGATTGAATTCGACTTTTTCAGAGCTATCGGGTTTCGGAATTACTGCAGGTATTAGAAAACCCAAAAAGAAACCATCAGATGGTGAGAACTGGAAGGACATCCCCTTCATATGCTGTACAAAAGGCTTGCGATTTTCAAAGTAAAATATCTTGTTACCGAAAGGATAAATGCGTGTATAGATTAAGCAAACTAACCTTATCACTTGCTCTCCTTGATCCAGCACCATCATCGTGTTAGCCATCGGGGTAATAACTCTCTTTATTTCAGACATCTTGTCAGACTTGTACATAAACGGTTTGTGGTTACCTGGTTACGAACTCGTCAATCTCCTCACTCAAAATACAATAATCCATTCAACAAATCCATGAAGAAATTAACACACCATCTAAATAATGTATTACTAAAGATGTTTAGACTTAGGTAAGGTTAAATAGATGAGGTTAAGGATATGAATTGTACAAATTAGATGAAGGAGTTGCGTTTGAAGTTGTCAGCCATTTTGATCTTGGGTGTGTACAGCGGTGTGTTGTGAGCATGCGCAATGCGCATCATGTAAAGGAAAGGAAAGGGAAGTCCCAACAAGGAACAAGAAAACATGGCTACCTCACATATTTGTTCTTGTTTTGGCAACCTTAGACCTCGTTATAAACGTCTAGTAGACGATATATTCCCTGCAGATGCTCGTAGTGGACTGGTTAAATTAAATATGGACAAACTTATATTTTATGCGCTTTCTTCGCCGGAGAAGTTGGATCGGATCGGGACGTACCTGGCGAGAAAGTTAACAAGATTTGTGGATCGAAGGCGATATGATTTCGTAAGAATTGCAATGGAGGCTCTAGATCTTTTACTCATGGCATGCCATGCTCCTAATTTGAACTTATTTGTGGAGAGTTTTTTGCGAATGGTGCAAAAATTAATCGAGAGTCCTGAGGTGGACTTGCAAGTGTTAGGAACAGCGTCGTTTGTAAAGTTTGCCAACATCGAGGAAGACACCCCTTCTTATCATCGTCGTTATGATTTTTTCGTCTCTAAGTTTAGCTCAATGTGCTGGTATAACGGTAAAGATGAAGAAGAAAACCTCAAAGTACGACGAGCCGGTTTGAAAGGTCTCCAAGGTGTCGTTAGGAAAACAATTAGTGATGATTTGCAAGTCAATCTCTGGGATAATACACACATGGCGAAGATTGTACCATCACTATTGTTTATATTAGAAGGCCACCAGAAACAACGTACCAGAAAAGAAAGTAGGGAATACACAAGCTCTTCCGAAGAGGACCCTACTCATCTAGCCGAATCATGCCTCAGGGAGCTGATGAGTCGGGCAAGTTTTGGGAACATTAAAGCGGTAATAAATCCGTCTTTAAATCACCTAGATGTCAGTGAGTTATGGGTGCCCAGTGATTTTGCTTTGAAGGTCTTCAAGATTATTATGTATTCTGTTCAAAACCAGTATAATCATGTGGTTATTCAAATGCTGTTGAATCATCTGGATTACAGTGCAAAAGATTCTGCAAAAAAGAAAACAGGGATTGTCAGTGTTTTGTCAGCCTGTGTCAGGCTTGCTTCAGGTGTTTCCATTGGACCTGCAGTTCTTGAGGTTTTCAACACACTTCTTCGTCATTTGAGATCCTCAGTGGATACTAGATTTGATTCCAAGCTGTCAAATTCCTGTGATGAAGATGAAAAGGTTTTTGAAGAGTCTTTGGTCAGCACTATTGGAGCATTTGCATCTATTTTACCTGATTACCAGAAGAATGACATCATGATGTTTATCATGGGAAAATTCCCTACTTCAGGAGAGGATCTTAGTAATTCAGACACACGCACAGTCGTGAGACTCTCAGAGAGCGACACAGCTCTGCAGAAAATGCTTCTGCACAGTCTGCTTGAAGTTTCAAATAGTTTCAACCCAACTTCACTATCTGCTGCTTTTTCTTCTTCATTCTTTGAGGCCATTTTCCAGGCAACCATTGTTGAGAATCCAGATGTGCGACTGCTTGCCCTAAAAGTGATCTATACATTGATTGATCGCCATGGTAACCTACCCAAGCTGGGACTGGATGGCATGTTGAAACGTGGGCAAGAGATTGAGCTGAAAACAGAGAAGTGTACCAAGCAAGATTTGATGTTCTTCAGAAAATATGATGACAAAATACTGTGGTATTTGTATGAGAGTGCATGCATGAGAACTAACAAAGTCAGCAATATACTTGGCATTTACCTCACTCTTGCAATCCTGAGTACTGAGTTGAGTGAACCAGAAGTCATTTCCCAGTTAATTTTGCTAGTCTTTGGACTCCAGAATGCAGCTCAGAAAGATGAATCTCGGCTTTCAAGTGGGGTTTGCTGTGCCATTCATGCTATGACAGCAGCTCATCTTCACCTTACAGCCCAGCTCCTGAGACTCAGCTCCCTTGGCAACCATGTGACTGAAGTCATTTACTTCAGAGAGAAGGAAGCAAGTTATTTGGTACCAGAGAGGGCTTTCTCTGCTGAAAATATTCAGCTTTCTACAACAACCTTTGCAAACCACTTGATGTTCAGTCTTGCAAGGGTTCAAGATATTCTTCGCAAGGCAGATGCCAACCTAAAGAACATCCGTGGTCCCTATGAACACAAATCCTACATTGAAATGTTGGCACAAAGCTCAGCACCTGAAATTGATGTTTCTCCAGTCTCTAGTGCTGAACTAGATACCCGTCCATCATCCACTGGTCTACGACCCTTGACACCCAAAGAAGACATCACCTTCCAAATGCTGAAGGACATTGTAGCAGACAAGTCGCCTCCAAATCAAGTGAATGGAGAAAAGAGTTTTAAAGAGGCTACTTTTACAGAGATTGCTGATGACGCTAGCTACAGGCTAAGAGAATTTAACAATAAACTTGACAATGTTCTGGATGTGTGCAGCACTCCAAGAACTCTCAGCTGTTTGAGCATTTCAACGATAAGCATCTCATCTATCCCTGGAGAAGAGAGCTTTGAGCTTAAATATCCTGAACAGTATGTATACTAAATATTAGAGATTAGAGTAGATTAAAATTAAATAACATGACAGTAGACCTTTCTAGAATTTGCATGAGTACAGATTAAACAATAGCTCTAGTGCAGAAACAATGGTTTGAGGCTGGGCTTGGTGTGTTTGTACAGATTTATCTTAGACTTGTTTATCTTAAACACATTGTGATCACTGACAGAAGTGAATTCAAAAACATCTAGTTCTGACTCAGACAATAGTGAACCAGTTACTGTAACAGCAGTGGAATCATAGTTTTTCTCATGAAAACTAATGACACCTGTTTTAGGAGCAGAGCAGTTTGTAAGAATCATTTTATCTAGGTCATGAAGTCCTTTTTACTGGGCTACCTTTGTTAGACCAGTTCAATTTTTCTCACTAGTTTTACCATGTCGTTTAGGGATCATGATCTGTATATAGGTGTGTAGTTTAAATGATAGCAAATAATTTTTTCCCCCTAAATGTTATCTTCTTACCGGTATTCTTGTGCTTCATTAGTTTGAAAAGGGCTTTTTCCTCATGAAAAACAAGTATGTCCTTTTTTAGCTATTATTGTCTAACTGTCCTGCAGATTGAAAAATTGTTTTTTTTGCAGTAGTCATCTGGAAAGTTTCGGAAAATTTATTCATGGTGCACTAGGCTATGAAAAAATTATGAATTTTTATAGCTTGTCTGGCTAATAACTTGTTATAATTTTTTGTGGAAATTAAAAATTAATGTATTTTGAGTGTTTCAGATCCATAAATTTGGCTTTGTTTTTGTGCTTAAATGTGTAGTTTTCTGAAAATGTGAAACAAAGGCTCTGGAACGGTTTTGAAAAAACGGTGGAAATTCCCACAGGGGATCCTGTACAAGCCCTGAAAAAAAATACTGTTTTTTGATATGTAAAATATTAGTAAACCAGACAGGTGTGTGAGCTATACGGAATCAACATCAAATGTGCAGGGATTTTTGTATTTAGAGATTCTTACGAGATTAGGAATGTCAACATTGTAAAATGTATTATTCTCTATGCAACTTAAGTAATTTTATAACTTGATTACTTTGGAAAACAACTGGTTTGAATAAGGAATTTAATGGTTGTGCAGATCAGAATTGGTAGTAGAATGTTAGAACATGTTCTTTAGAGTATTGTGTGCAACTATTATTATACAATGAATAATGTACATTTGCCTAGAAAAGTGCTTCATAGACTGCATCAAACATTATTTAAAGACCATTAATGTTTTTAAGATGAATCCGAAAAATAATGACTGATACTTGGTGTCTGTGACACAATCTTGTTACAATCCAATCAACAAACATCATAATTCCATCTATTAAGAACTCTCAAGCTATCTTTATGTAATTTATAGGTCTAAAGATGTCTGTTGATATTGATGTGTAAACTGAGAAATCTAGATGTTGATCCCAAAGAGACACATTTCTGTGCATATGTTACAGCGGATTTTTTGGACGCATTAAGGCAAACCATATGCCCTTAAATGAGTTCCTTATTCAAGTAATTTTGATTGGCTGCTGTGTGTTTTCTTACTGTTTTGATTGGCTATGAGCTATGAGGTTGAGCTCTTTATATTCTCATAATACCACAGGAACTGTACTTGTACAAAATCTACTTCTTCATAGTTCTACCTTTTAATTTCTCCTAAGTAATGGATATTGTCTGAGAAGACTGTCACCTAAGTAATATTTGAATCGGTTTTATCAATGTGCCATTGAAATATGATATTTCTGTCATACTATCTGACAATGGTCTTTTTCAGAGCAGCTTTGTACTATGGAAAAAATGCTTTTTAAATTCCATAAAAGAATTACTCTTTTATTCCATCTCCAATAATATGTAATAATATTCACCAGTTTCTTTAGATAATGAATTACATCAATTTTTTTTTGTCATCTTGCTAATTTTTTTCTTTTTATGGACATATATGAGCAGAATAATTGAAAAGCATTTTTAGAATAGACAATAACAAGTTTCTCAAGATGAGATTATTTCTTGTCTTTACTTTTCTTATTTCTAATTAAGTTGTATGGCTGAAAGAAGATATTTTATCTTTCTTATTTAATACATTTTTCAATTTCTGCTCAAACAGTTTTGTCTATAATTATGTAAATCATAAAAGAACTAATCTTAGATTAGCCAACAACCTTGGCAATAAAGGTTAATATAATTGTAAAAATGTTTGACCAAAGTTTTGTCTTGCTGATGTCAAACTGGAGGGAAATTATTTGTAATTTAAAAGTAAATACTTTTAAAATTGTCACTATTTATAAACAAAACAGAATTGTGATTTAATTATAAAATTTATTTAAGTTAGAGGTAAATAAAGTAGAATAAAATTGAACCAAGAGAAATAAATAAAATGGAGTGAATTGAATGGGAGATTAAACTTGCTTTCGTATACTGTATATGGCATTGTTTTTGCACAACACTGCATGGGGATAATTCGAAATATATTTTTCTTTTTATTCAAACATTTTTACAGTGAGCAAGTAGTGTACTGTATATATTTATCCAGCTATGTCAAGGGCATTGTCGCTCACTGCATTTGTATTGACTAAAGTGGAAAAAAATATTTATTTTTAGTGCATTCCATCTGAACAGAAGTTCATAACCTCTGGTCTGAAACAATATACAAGCTACTTATGATAGAGACCAAATCGCTGTATGTTTACTGTTTATCTCGAATTAAGACCCATAATGCCCTTTGGGCTTGGAATGCTTATTTAGTATGCCTGTCGGCAGTGTTCAGCAACCAACGTTTTTGAAATAAAAGGGACAAAATGAAAACGAGATCCAGATCATATTCCAGCATAACTTGAATGAATACCGGAGCGATTTTCATAAACCCGTGAAATACACTTCAGCGTAATACGCTAATAATTTATATATTTTTTGACTATTACACTTTAATAAGCTCACTTTGTTTCACGGGTTAATGATAATCGCTCTAACAACACATATCTGTTCCACCCGGCAGTGTTAATTGGAGAATCCCGCCTTTTGTATCCATGGTAACGGTTATATATATTTCTTCCTACCTCCTTCTCAGTCTAGTGTTACAGCTGTAAGTGCTCCTTTCTTGTGGCAGACGAACCTCTTATTCGATGTTTAAAATTTGCCGTGAAGTTTTAGGTTTTTAGACAGGAAAAAACCCGAGAATTTTCTTGTACGAACAGGAAATCGGATAATATTTCAACAAAGGTTAATGATTGAGTATTCATGCTGTAATTTTTTACTTTCATTAGTTAGTCTCATCAGATAATCTTGAGCGTCTGCAAAGAACTTATGACAAGCTATTTCGAATTCTATTTCAAAGCGGTACATAACTGTTTTATAGAAGTGTAAAGAAACTTCCATTTATAGTAGTGGACACGCTTTCCTTGCCTTTGTTCCCTCTTACCCACTGAAAAAAATAACCATATACGACATATTAGCGTATCTGAGGGGGCTGCTTGTATTTTATGCCACGTACGAGTCATTTCTATTCTAGGCCACACTATTCTAATCGCGCATGCAAACTTCCTCTCGTGTTATCCGAGTTGTCCAGTCTCAACAGTTCCGTTATCTGTTAAGGAAACTCATTCTGTGGTCATCATGTTTAGTGATATGCATCTGCCTCGGTGAGCATCAGAGTTGAGGTGAGTTTCAGAGCATCCGCTGTAAATTCCATGCATGGTGAAAGCAAGGTAGAAGTTAAGATTACGATTTGATAGATTATAAATTCGATAGAAAACTAAATTCAAAAAGGCATCTCAGTTACGTATAATTTAATGGCTATATTGCTCCCGGGGGGGTACTGGACCCTGGTTCTGATAGGGACGTGCCGCTGGACCTTT
>OCZR010036370.1:10578-22174 GCA_900234385.1 Anemonia viridis
CAGCAGATGATGATGATGACATTGAATAGACCATTTTACAGTTCCTTTCTAGTGATGATGAATTATAGTTCCAAATCAATGTTGGAGCTGCTGTTCATAGCAAAACTATAATCCATAACATACAGCAACTCCAATCTTGACCTAGAACTATTCTTCCTGGCCAATGAACTATAAAGAGGTATTTTGGTTATAATGGATTTTATTCTCTCCATTTACAAACAATGTATGGGTATAAGGTATGGGATACATGTAGCTATGATTTTACTGTACCATTTTACACTCTTATCAAAAGCATCATTACTAGACAAAATAGACTCACTTCTTTGCTGTTGGGCCATCTTTAGTGCCATATTTTCATCCTTCAAACGAGAATTTTCTTTCTGGAGGTATCTAATATAGTCCAGTGATTTCTTGAGTATACCTGCCTTGTTCATCTATGGAAGAGACAAACATATATTTGCTTTCAAATATTTCATCAGTGAGGGTCAATCCACTAAACAAAAACCAACACTAATAAAAATACTACAGTGTGATCAGAACAATGAAGCATTACAGTACCTTTGTGTCCACTCCACAAACTAGATCCTTCAGTTCATTTATTTTTCCATTGATACTATTTCTGTATCTCTTTTCAATTGCATTATGGTTGGAGCGAGTCAGAGGTTTTCCATTCACATCCTGTTTCCCAGTTGGAACTCTACTGATAGGGATCTTATCTAGTAAGATAGGTATAGTAATGACTGGGTTCCCATTAGCACTGGTTTGGAGTGATGCCTGGACCATTGTTGAATCACTATTGATTAAGGTAGATGGCATTTGAAACACCTGAAAAAAAGAGCTCAATTGTGATGACAAAACAAAAGAATTTAAATCTCCTTAGAACTGGAACTTATTGTTTTGTCCTCTAAATTCGGAAGTTAGTAAAATTTGTGCATCAAGTACAACCATTTAGTAACCTTTACCTGCTTTGGTGATTGCTGTTGAGGTTGTACTGCCTGAGGTGGTGGTGATGATGCTTGCACTTGCTGAGGAGAGCTAGGATTAGAGGAGATGGTTGACGCTGTTCCTGGAGAAGACACCATTTGAGGTGACAATTGCTGATAATCACTTGCACTTGGGCTCTGAACAGAATGAGAGCTTACAGAGCTTGAAGAAGAGATGACCATTGGACTGGAGGTTGTAGTGAGTTTTATAGGTACATGATTTGGAGTAGTGACTTGTGGTACAGATGTAGCGACCGATGTAGCAGGCACAAACACTTGGTTTAACAGCTGCTGCAACTGGTTGGTCTCATTAGCAATGGTTTGGCTCTGCAGTTGTTGCTGTTGAATAAGCTGTTGCTTCTGTTGCTGCTGCTGTTGGTATTTCAACAGCAGCTGCAGAATCTGGACTTGGTTGTTGACCAAAGAAGCTGGCTGTAATGATAAAATTACCTCTAAGACTTTGTTGTTTTTGAATATTAGAGTTTCTACATGTTTTTTGGGGATGTGCCTTTCTTACAAGGTGGCCAATGACTAACTTTTACCATCTTGGCTTTGAAAATAGATTTTTTGGATGCTCTAGGAAGTAAACTTGGGTGTATAAATGGGAGACTAGTATGGCCAGCATATGAAGATGGTCCAGTCAAATTTTAAGCATAAGAAAACTAACCCTAACTTTGGGAGATGTTGTCTCTAAATCAAACAAACATTCGAGAAAACACTGACCCTTTACACATACTAGTGGACTATCAAATAGCACAGTAATACTTTAATGATGGATGAATGTTTTGTTCTGTCCAAATATAAAGGGGTGACTGTATAACTGTAAAATACTATCTGAGCTTGCATAGGTCATTACGCATCACTTCACTACTCTACCTGTTGGGTGTTTTGTTGGACTGTTCCACTTTGAACACTTGTAACAGGATTGGGATTTCTCGGCCTTTGTAGTATTTCGACCAATGATACATCATTACCAGCTGAAGTCACTGGCTGCTGCTGCTGTAGAATGCCTTTTTGTTGGTTTTGTTGAGATATCATAGTCTGTAGCATTTGAGTTGCAATGAAATTGCTGTCACAGACATTAGGCTCTGATGTCGGTGCATTTGTCTGCATTGGTAGTGCAGGTTTCTGGTCAACAAGGGGCGCGTCATCTGCAGAACTCAGGGAAAAGTCTGAAGCCAAACTGGTTTCAATATTAGGCATGGGCAAAAACTGATCAAGTTCATCTGCCACAGCGTCCTCATGAACACCTTCCATCATATCAGGTGGAGTGTAAGGAGGGGTTAGGGAGGGTGGTTCTGTCTTAATGGTGGAGTAGGAATCATTTCCTTGGTTGGTATTGGCATCTGGGTAGATGTAGGAAAAAATCTCTGGAAGTTGATAATACAAGGTTTTATCACTAATGGAGAGCCAAACTTGCAAATCATTGGGAGAAGCTAGGGTAAGTCTTAGTTTTTAATTTCTTTATTTGCACATGACATCGCCAACCATGTCCAAAGAATTTACAAAAGATTTTCAATGACTTCTTTTGTTATATCTTCCGACGTAGTTGACATGCCTTTTGTTATCTTGCTCCCTTTGGGATCATTGCAAACCAAGTGTGTTTTCGTGTGTTTTCATTCATAAGTAGCGACCCACGACGAGGGAGCGAAAACACCAAGAATACCATAAAGTCTGAATCTGACCCTCCGAATATCATTCACAAGGTTGACAGCCAACTGCATGTGATCAACCAAACACAGATCAACTAAAGTCATGTGGAATACAAAGTTCATATTCCAAAGTCAGATATCATAAACAGAAATGTATAAAGAAACTTAAAGAAATTTAACATCATAAAGGATTGGGGGTTTTATGGATATATTTGACGAAACGCATTTTCGATCAATGTACAAATGAACACAATAACAAAGAGAGTGATGTAATAAATATCCAGTCCATGTACAGAGAAACATTCCTTTGTTTACAAAACAGTTAAGCAATACACTTTCAATTTCAAACACGACATTTACATTCAATAAAAAGCCTCGCAAACGTTTTTTAAAGGTAGAAACGATTCTGGATCCTTTGCTGGGTCATGATGAAACATCTGAAGCTTAGTTTCTTTTTGTGTTGAACATTGTCAGCTATTAGGCAACTTTCACTTCAATACTGACTAAATAAGAGACTTGTTATACATTAACTACAGCTTAAAATCTCAAATCTATGTCTTCTGTGAAACACATAAACAAGTGAAGCATGATTTATAGAAAAATAAGACTAATATCGATAAACATAGAGGTAGGAAGATCCGACATAGCAGTCAATACCGATTTATTGTGTCATTTTTTTAGCCATCACAACTCCACAATCAATGGCTTTTATTAAGAAAATGCAATGCTTTTTGGAAAGAAATTTTGACTCACCATTGAATTCATCTATGTTGTCGCACATATTCCCATCTCTGTTTAGATTTGGTTCATAATTCGTGCCAGAATTATTTAAAAACGAAGACCATTCTTCGTTGTTTTGGCCAGCCATCTTGGATGGCCTTCTCGTTGTCTTTCTTCTCACATCACTCAAACTAACCAATAAGAACTCGCCTATCGATCGTATGACATTACGTCATCGGTTTATTTTCGGGGAATCCTTGACATGTGCGCACCTTCTTCCGCGTGTGCGAAGTACAATAAGGGAGGGGGTCGGGGTGGAAATGAGGTTGAAAACCTAAAAATAAATACTCAAACGGTTATAAAAAAGGGTAACATGGACTAATATAAGGATCTCGACTAAAACAAGAAAAGATTTGTGCGATAATTTTTTTTAAAAGAAATGAATATTAACACATAAAAACAAAAAAACATATAAACATAAAAACATATAATAGAGATGTTAGGAATGTGGGTGATTTTCCCGGCAATCTTATATTTCCTTTGTTAACTTTTATTAGTCAGCTTTATTAGTCAGAACTTCAATTCCGATTTTTCTCCGAAAATGTTCCGATCCCTTTCCGATTACAGATTTTGTTTGAGTCTGGTAACCATGGCAGTGACGTCAAAGTTCCTTCGCGCACTCAACAAAAATGGCGACTTGTAGTGATAACCATGAAATAACGTAAAATTACACGCTCCTTTTACTATAAAAGAGTGTAAAGAACCAGCATCCAAGTCCTCAGGTAACAAATTCCACTTTTAGATTGCGTTTCTTCATGAAGAATCGTATTTGGTATGAAAATTGAGCCTAATTTGACACCAACTTTGCTCTTTTCTTCCGTGATGTGATGTGCTCTTTGTTGTCTTCTTCCTTTTCGAGTCTGATTAACAGATCGTGAGCTAAATTCAAAATATTCAGACAATTTGACATCATTTTTGAATAGCTTTGTCAATTTATTAAGATATTTATGTTCAAATTTCAATTTTGTTGTGGGATTTTAAAGTTTTTTTGATAAAATTTGTACTTGAGCCAAACTCTGCATGGTGCTATAAATCATTACTTTTTACCTTAATGATATATATATCACCTTATGATTGCACCATAATTGGAGATCTATTTTACAAATAGTAGTTCTGAAATGAAGCAACAACAGTTACAAACATTTTATAATATTATTTTTCAGTGTCTGAAAAACTAGTTGCTATAATGACATCAGTGACAACCCTCCCAGCCATCAAGGTTGGAGGCCAAGTAACACAACAAGTAATAAAACAAGTACCATCTCCGCCATCCAAGGGAGGCTCTGTAGGAAGCCCAAGAACACGGAGTAGGTCTTATTTTTCAAGAGGTGGACAGAGTTCCGACACTAAACCTGGGAGTTATGAGAAGATTGAAACAGCCAGGTAAAGGAATTGCATTGGTTGACAGCTGTTTGACCAAAACGTATTTTACCATAACTTGTAAATTTCTCGCGCGCTGATTGGTCGAGAGCCATGTTCGATAAGAGGACAGACGCATGAAAATGAGGTATAGCTCGAGCGCTCGCGAGTACAAACAGCGCACGCTTAAAAGGTCTGCCTTTCAAACATTTTCAGGGATATTTTGGTTTTGGATATTTTGGATATAATGTTTTTGGTTTTTGTTATGGTAAAAAACAAATCGAAGTGACTTTTCCATGGTCTGTACTCTTATCGAACATAGAAATGACGCCAGTAATGATCCAAACTTTGCAGTGAAACCACTCGCTGCGCTCGCAATTCCACTTGAGTTTGGATGATATCTGACATCATTTCTATGTTCGATAAGAGTCCGGACCATGGAAAAGTCACTTCGATTTGTTAAATTGACAGATCAATAAGAGTAGAGTTACCATTTTTACCTAAGTTAAATGGGCATCTCTGTATAAATATCATTAATAAATAAGTAAATAAATGAATGAATAAACACATTTATCATTTGAATTCAATCAACTTGACAGGTATCGTAACACTTATGAGCACAACCTATGTCTGGATATGTTAAAAGATGGATACCATCAGTCATTCTCTGAACTGTTTAACCTTATGGAACAACAGAAGCAAGAAAGAGAGAAACTTGGCCCAGATTCTGGCCTTTCTGACCTTCCACTACTAGAGGATGAACCAGATAAGTTAGATCAGCTGAAACTGCATTTGACCACTGCTGAGGCCGCTAAGAGAAGAGGTAAGAAAAGTAATGATTTATTGAACCATCATACCCATTGGAATATATAGTGTCAAGATTTATTAGCTTTCATTGATATGCATGTGCACAGAGTTGTTGTCACAACAGTAGGTCTTTGTGGTCATCAGTCAAAGCTGTTTCTATGTCAGACAATGCCACAAAATCTTCAAAGGATTGAAATACAGCATAGAATGTCATGGATATATAATCCCCAATACCTACTCATAATTTCCTGTTAATAGACCAATAAGAACTGTGATCAAAACTGCTTAAATCAAGTCCAGAATGAGAGCAAAATAATGCTTCATTTGTGATGTCTGGTATCTGATCTTTTCAAAGGTAAAATGGATATCGTCTACCACAGTCTCCTATCTCTTGCAAAATACTTTGAAGAATCAGGCGACCTATGGTTATCAAATCATTTCTATGAAAGCTGCCTGAGCACAAGCTTGAAGATAAGAGGGGATGGTAGAAAGAAAGAATCTGAAGCAAACTGCAACATGGGTCTTGCCTTAGAAAAGAAAGGTACAAGATGATCATGTCAGAGCAGATATCCTATATTTGTGAACATGATAGACATAGAGGGTCTTTATCATGAAAGGAAGAATTTCTTTATTTATAGCCATATTTTTCCTCTATGTTCTGTTCAAGAGCTGATAAATGGATCAATGAGGAAGATCACACAAATTTGGGATGAATTCATGGGATACATACATCATCATCATTATCAATAATAGCAACAACAACAAACTATAGTACATCATTTATCAAGCCACAATAATAATTATTCATAATAATAATTATTATTAGCAATCAAGCAAACTCTTATTAAACATAACCTCAATACACTATTTCTTATTTGGGATAGTTTTGTTTCAAATGCTATTTTTTCTCAACAGGGGATTTACTAAAGGCTGTTGAATATTTTGAGGCATTTTATAACCTGACCAAAGGAAGGCTTTGGCAGAATGATGATGGTGAAAACTTACATTCTTTATCCTGTGAGAACCTAAAAAGAGTTCACACAGCAATTGCAGATGGGGTAAGGAAATATTTATTAAAAATCTTTGTTTCATGTTCCAGCTGCTTGATTGATAGCTATAATGGAAAGTTTTGTTTATAGCCATGAACTTGTGTGTGTGTGATTGGGAAGGACAGTAAATGCTAAATTACACTGTAATTTTAATATTGCCAGATGTGCTTTTTACAAGAAAATTATGCTTTGATTTCAAACAGTTAAAAGAAGAAGATATGATGGAATCAATAAACTATTTGCTTAAAGCATATGAAATGGCAAAAGAAAGTAAGTACAGTTGATTAAAAAAGCCAACACAAATAATTTTTTGTTGCTGCAGTAACATATATAATAATAATATTTACATTTTGAGCATTTGAAGATTATTTTCAGTCTAATTTGTTAATGTAACCTATGTATGGTGATTATCGCCCTTCAGGTGGTAATGCTCAACAAGAGGGTCTTGCTGGCTACAGACTTGGAAAAGCCTATGAAGAAGTTGCAGATCCTGAGACTGCAATACTGGTAAATAATAACAACCACAAACTACAACCTACATCAGTATCACCTATAAATTATGTTAGTTGCTGTCTACAGCTATTTCAAAATTGTTGAAGGCAAAAACAGCAAACAACAATTGTTGTGTCCCAGCATAGAACATTCATACCTTGTCATACCAAAGCTGCTTTTGGCTAACTCATTACTTAATAGAGAGGCCATCTCATGATGGTAGCCATTACAGGAGGCAGGAACAATTGAATCTGGTCTAATCTGGACCTTCTCAGTCATGACTGCCATGATGATGTTCATGCAACAGTACATTAAGCCTCTTTATAACTTATATTAAATTGTATTTTTGTACTTAATATATATCTGTTGTATATATTTACCAGTATCATAATGGATACCTTGAAAAGTGCCAACAGTTGTCTGATGGTGTTGGAATGGGAAGAGCTTGCCAAGCTTTAGCCAGAGCATATGAAATGTAAGTTAAGTATATAACACATTCAGGTCCAACAAAAACCTACAGTACCCTTCACCACAAAAGCAATCATGCCAAATTCTACTTTCAATAAATTATTTGTGTCAGCTGGCCCTGCCCTGATGCAGATCAGCCAAGGGGTAGTTTTCAGCTTCTATCTCTGGGTTAGTAGTGGTCTGGTGTAGTTCAGCCAGAAATTTGTTTCAGGGTTTGATCTGGGAATTAGATGTGGCCTGACTTGGATCACACCTGTCAGATGTAAAATTATTTAGGAAACCATATCACTCATAAATTAACCCAGTTAAAAATATGTCCTTGATATTTCAGGCAAGGTGACATTGAGAGTGCCATGAAGTACCTGGAGATGTTTGTGGAACTAGCAGACAGAGCCCAGCAGCTTCCTGAACAACAGAGTGCATGTTGTTCATTAGGAGACATGTACAACTCCATGGTATGTCCCCCCATGGTTCTTATCTAAATCTCTATTATCACTCTTCCACTGCTATGTGCTGATAAAGAGGACAGATGTGATATGGAAGTGTGGTAATAGATTGCCGTCAATCAGACTATGTAATGCTACCAATTTCATTTGAGTGACAGCTGAGTGTATTGTCCAATTAATTCCCTCTTATGACTGTTTTCTCAATTATTTTAGTAGCAATAAAAATGGTGATAACCATCTACTGTACCCTTAGCCTTGGACCTTTCTTTTATTCCTTCCCCTCATCATGCCTCAAGATAAGTCAATCTCATAGACATCAAACAGTCATCAAAACATTCTTATTCACACAGGGCAAATATCCAGAAGGTGTGAGGATGTTCAAGAGAGCATATGAGATTGCACAAGATCTTGGGAACCCAGTGGTAATTGAAAATGCCCGTATACAACTTGGAGTTGCAAATGGTCATCTAATCTTAAGTGGTTTTTCAACTACTATGAACAACGTCTGTAAATCCAACATTCAGAAGATTCTAGACTTCAAAAGCTCAAGGTTAGACTCATTCACAGATGAAGAGCAGAATGTACGGATGCATAATGAAAGCCCATTATCAAAAGCTGAAGTTTTGCTTGACTCAGAAAGCCAGGGTAGTGCACCAGAGTCTGGTGTACAGGACTCAAATGAAGCAGAAGTGGAAGAATCTGCTAAAGAACAACCAAGTGAGGGAGAAAACAGTGGGATAACAGCAAAGGATAATACAGGAAGTGATTCTGGGATTACAAGTGAGCAAGAAGAGGAGAAAACGGAAAGTTCCTAGAATATCCATAATATTGATAACAAGTCTGTTAACCTGCTGAATAATAGTTCTATTATTTTAACAGTCCTAACTTAAGCTAGTGTTTGGCAGTTCTTGACAAGTTGTTTACCTACAGTACCAAGTGTGTTCTGAACATCTGATAGCTAGAGTGTGACTAACAGATGAACAGAAAACATTCTTCTTTTTTATATATGTAAATAGTGGAAATGGTTTCATTTTGGTGTAAATTGTGGAATTGATTTGAAAAGATTGTCAAATAAACCAATTTTAATTCCATCATAAATGTAACATTTGACTTGATGAAATATTTTAACTAAACAAACAACTAAGTCTAGGCCTACACTCATTTAATTATTTTTTCATTTATTCTGAAAAAAAAGATGAGTACAAGTTTGCAACATTAGTTTAAATATGGATAATGAATAATGAGAACGCAAACTAAGTTAACCTTACAATTTTTTTTAAATAATGCTTTTTTGAAATGTTTTTATGTTTTTATTTTTATTTTTTTCTTCTTTTCTTTTTCTTGGTGTCAAACTTGAAGGCATGGTTAAATCATTCATTTTGTCTTCACACACAAAACAATGCCCTTAGTGAAAAAAAACCCTTATTATTGTGGCTTCTTAGTAATATAATACTGTTTTCATTTGCCTAGCACTTGGTGCAAATCTTATTGCAATTAAAGAACTAAAACCTGATTACATTTTCTATGTTTCACTTTTTGCCGTCAAACTGAATGGCATCAAGTACTTTGCCAATATCATATTCTTTGGCAACAATAAGTTGTGACAGCCATCCATTTTGATCTTCAAAACCCATGTCTCTCATCTGAGCAATAGCTACTTCAAGGGGATCTTCTTCATGAGGTCCTGTGGCTGCATCCATTTCTTCAGTAGTGGTCCCTGTTCCTTCACTGTGTTTGTCCTTGTCAACCACAACATAATCTTCTGTTGGAGTGGTGTCCTACAAGGAGAGAGAGGTGACCAAATAAGCATTTTTCCAATGGATAATTTCTGGCTGACATTTGTAAATAACATTCAAAGACTTGAAATCCTAAAGAAGGCCCTTGAAACCAATTTTTATAGAAAAACGTTTAGATCTTTCAGTTGTAATGTAATGTTACGCTTTCAGTAGGAATGAAAGTAAAGTGGATGCATCCAGTGTGTATAATATGTAATGGATAAAGAGAAAAAATGGTGGGAATCAAATGCTTATGCTTTCAGTAGGTGTGATTTAATTCTGTATCTCACCATTGGGCCAGTTGGAGGGGGACTGTGTTCTTGATCTGATGCAGAAGGTGTTTCAGTATCCTGTGATGATGACTCGGCAGATGTTTCATCTGTTTCTTTATCATCTTTTTTGCAGGTACAGTTTCCTTGACAACAGCCTGTTAAAACAAAAGTAATTATAAGATCAATCTAAATTAGACTTGTAAGTAATTTTTTTCTTTTCTTTCTTTTTATTTTTTTAATTGCACTTTGGGTGTCAATTCATGCTAAAATTTCATCTTTAAGTTATTTATTCTACATTTGGAGATAAATCTTACAGTGCAACACCCCAGAATGTTTTCATTTTCCAACCTTACCTTGCTCATTATCAGCATATGTGTGGACTTCAACTCCCATTGGTCCAAGAAATGAGGCTAGCGTTTCTCCCAGATTGTGGAGAAAGGGTGGCCCAACAGGCACTTCTGGGCCTGCTTCTTGTGCCGTCTCGCCATGTCTGTCACACTTGGAATCAGTAGTTTTACCACAACGCCCTCTAGGACCACCACATCGACCCCTACCACCTCTTGGACGACCCCAAAAACCTCTACCACATCCTCTCATCCATGGTCCAAATCCATGATGTGGGCCATGAGGTGGTGGAGGGAAAGGGAAAGGACCTGGGAACCATGGACATGCTCTTGGGGTGCAAATCCTCAGCATTTCATGCTCCTTATGTAGACCTTTAACTTCACACTTCATGCAGAGATCGTAATCTGGACAAACAACACATTTGAATCGTGTTCCCACAATGCCGACCTCACAGCCATCGCAGATGACGCCTTCATGGACAGGTTGTTGTGATGATGTGCTATTGCTAGTACCATCTGGGAAGAAAAGGAGTAAATATTTCATTTAAATGGAAGACATAAGCTTACTAAAAACGCTGAGTCACCACTACGTGCACTCAATTGGCTTACTAAAGCTAGGAAGACAGTCTTCAACAACAAGAAAAATTCGGTCGGGTTTTCTCTTCATAATCATAGTTATTCTAGCAGCCTACCTTGATCAGGTGATTCTTCTTGGCCATCAAGGACCTTGATGTAAACTCGGAAAACGTCTCCCTTCATGCTACCAAGAGCCTGGACAAGTTCTTCATCACTGGAAAAAGTTACCCACTCGTCGTCGTCATCTGTGGGAAATTTTAAGAAAAATAAATAAATGATGATTTTGTTTTATCTTCGCTTGGAATTAATAGTAACTCAAGAATTGTTAGAAGTATTAAAGTGAATACATATTTTTGACGATGGTTGAAACAAAAAGTGCAGTGTCATTCAACATTTGTACTTGTAAAAATGTGAAAAACAAGAAAAACTATCGCGTTAACGTTTACATCAAGAAAACTAGAACCCACCATTTTAACGCTAGTCTCCTCATGAACATATTTAACTTTTTTTCGGAAAACACAGCTCCATAAAGGTTTACTGCTATTTTCACAAACATGCGAACTCCGTGACTGCGAGCTGCACGCTGAAATTGG
>OCZR010036370.1:22242-34885 GCA_900234385.1 Anemonia viridis
CAAATTCCAACGAGTAACTCGCAACTACAGAGTTCGCATGTTAATGAAAATTGCAGTAAGATCTCTCAAAAATTAGACAAAATAATTTTTAAAAAATGAAAAAGACTTTACCTTTCCACATCAAACGCAATGGTTTATTCCTGATGCCTGGGAAAATTGTGCGAATTTTTGTCAGCATATAGTCGTAGTTAGAAGAAGCGCCTTCATCGATGGTAAATCGTCGAATTTCTTGCTGTCCTTGGAGATAAGCTTTGACAGAGAGAGCCATATTGCTGTATCTTGCTTTGCTTTGGTTCGATGTCGATCTTGAGCACTCTTCTTCACCTTGAGAAACAAAGTTTTAAAAATGTCTTGATAAAATTGCGATCACTTTATATGTGATTCTAAAAACCTTCCAGAACACTCTCGAACCTTCTTAGAAAAGAGCTCTGTCACTCTTACAGATCATAAACATTGCAATTCTGCAGTTTTTTGCTGATTTTGGCTTCGCAATAAACAAATTAATCCTTTTGTTTTGAACAAATATCATTCCTGCGCAACTGCAGAAGAAAGATCTATTTTTAGTCCAAGTATGATGTCATAGGTCCATTCAGGGTCAGAGTTACTCAGCACATTTTGGGCCCCATATTTAGGCAAAAGTACTTATTCATTGCTTCAAATATCGTTCCTTACTAAGAGCTCTAGCAGATTCCAGCTTAACGCTCCGTCGTTTCTCAGCTTATTCCATCTTTGTTTTATTTACAGTTTATCAGTATTTGTGTGTTAAGTTGAAATACATCAATTGTATTTGAACTCCCATCTCGATTGCCTTTTTTTGTCGGCTAAATTTAAGGACCCAAATACGCCATGGACAACACAACAACAACAGAATATGCGCCATCAATTGATATTGTGAGTCATAATTTATTCTTCAATATGCATTTTTTCTTTATGATATTTATTGATGTTTATTTATCTTTGGACAAAACAATGTTGACTAAATTGTACCTATTTGTCTCTGATCGAAAATTACGAATATTACCCATATTATTCATGAAGATAAAAGAAAGACAGTTTTTTAGAGATATTTTTTTGTAAAAAGGCATATAGCAATAATAATTTTTTTACCGTATTGTATTTTAGACATTTAAATTTTTGCTTTTGGCAAAATTATTTTCAAATCTATTTCCGGTTTGCGATTTAGAATTGGTAAGGGTGGGGAGGGTTGAGTGATCTTTAGTCACAAGGTTGGGTGATCACGTGACTGCTAGGTCTTGTGCAGGAAGAAGAACATGGCGGAGGTTGGATGGCTGCGATTCCGCGAAAAGAAACCTCTAAAAAGTATCTAAAACAGTAAAACAATCCAAAAGCTGCAGCTTTAACTGATAGTTCGTACATTACTGCGTCAATCAGTAACCTTGTAAAGCTGTTCGTTGTTTTCTGTTTTGTTCTGGACGGGTGGTCATCAGCAATTCAAAAAACAACTCTGAATACAGACAGACTTTGATATCTTTGGAGGCTGATTCTGCACTAAACATACACCTGATTGCTGTCTGATACTGTTGAGAAAGATCTTTGAGTGTTGTAAGCCATGGAGCCAAAGGTATGGCCATTTACTACTATTGGGCAATATGTCGTCATATACAAGATTTAGATTACAGTGTTTTATAAATAAGCTTATTAGCCATAGTTGAAGTTTTTGAAATTTTAAAATTACTAAATTAAGATGGTGTGTTTGGTGTATTCATAGTGGTTTCTCAAAATCACTTAATATCATTTTTGGTGGCTGACAAAAACATACCTTTTCTGTATAAATTCTATAGACATTGTTCTAAGTTTTGTCATGTTTATACTAATACTATGTTCAAGTGGTTATTGGTTATATCATTCCAGTAGCCATGCATATGATTATACTGAACTCTGAAACAACTGTGCTGATATTATGCAAGACATAGCTAATCACTCACAGATTGAAATTGTATACCAGTACCCTTTAGCAATCAAATTTGATAGATATCAATCACTTGTTTATAGAAGAATTAAATCTTTTTTCATAACAACGATGATGATAATGATGGTGGTGGTGGTGGTGGTAATGATGATGAAAGAGACTTTATTTATAGAAGGTAGCATGTAATAGCTCAAAAATACTAACAAACTTGTGGCCCTCAATGACATTGAGTGTTCCAAACCAAAGCCTTTTTGTCTGCTAGAGGCAAAAGTTAATAGACTATTTCATGTATCCCGTAGCTTGACCCCAGCCTCGTTAGTGTGTAATTATTCTTTAGATTTTGACTACAGTCCTTAGCAATGATAGGAATTCACTCGTAAATGAACAATAGCAACACCTAACAAATACCCAAGTTGTGGTCGATTTGTAAAGAATACATTACACCCGGACGAGGCTGAGGTTGAGCTGTAGGATCCGTGAAATGGTCTGTTGTGGCTTAGCCAACTGGTGCATTTCCAACATTAGTATAAATTATACTAATAACATGCATTTCTGCTTGTAATTCTCACCAAGAGCACACAAGTTGGTGTTGAGATAGAGCAGATTTCGTATGAGTGTGAAATGTACCGTGCTGCGCCTTGCCGTGTCAGTGTCAGTGCCATGATTTCTATAAAAACATTCACAATTTCTGCCGTAACCGTGCAGTGACCATGCACAGTCATGAAAACTGCTCTATAGCGTGTTGTTTGTAGGTGGATGAAACCATTGAAAGCCTTGATTATTTGTGTTTGGTTGTATACCCATAATTCCTTTCTTTCTTGGAATGACCTACATGTATTGTTTATTGCCTTGTCGTCTTTGGTGAAGACAAGCTATTTTTGAAATATGTGCACATTCAGCAGGACATGGCTGAGGGGTGCAGGGTGCAGGGAGTATGGACATGGCTCCACTCACTTGGGATATTTTTTTGTGTGTTTTTAAGGATTGTTGTGATATAGTGAAATGTTGATTTGCTCAGGGGCCAATAATATTCACAAATGAAAATCCCCCTCTCGTCATTCTGTAGGCATGCTATGGGCATGTTCAGTATATATATATTCAAGAAGTTTTTATTCCTATTTTTTTATGTTTTTGACCTTGCCTTGGGGATAATTTGCACACAGTTGTACTTTTGGTCTCATGCTGTTCAATGTTACTAGTTCGTTCTAACAGATATCTTAGTTTCAAAAAAAATGATTCAAAACATTGATCATATGACGTTTTCACCCTGTCTTGTCTGGATTTTAAGAATTCCTATTTAGATTACATTAAAAGTCAATTTTCCAAACTTGTAGGTAATATTTATGAGATGCTAAAGATTTTCAATTGTACCGTATATGGATTTATTGGTTAGTTAGTTGAAATACCTCCTATGGCTTTCTCCTGGTCAAAGGGCAAGCTTTACACTTCCTTTATTGCTGTTGGAGTATGTGTACTGGTTGTAGGATTACCGGTAGTAACCTTCAGAAACATATCAACTTCTATTCCTTGGGTGTATTGTTTTCCCATTCCAGACTATGTGTCATTCTCTAGAGTCTCAGTTTTTCATTTGATTGTGCACGAGCCAGAAGTCAGTCACTTGAATATGGATGTAACTCAAACAAGGGGTCTTATTCTTAAGAGAATGGTACATAGTTTGAAATGGAAAAACCTTGTGCCCAAGGTAACGAGTTATATATTATGTAAAAATGTGAAGGAAAATTAAGATCTGCAATACGTCACCTATTAATTTAGGTCCACACCTCCTCAGCACACCACACACACACAAACACACACAAAGACAAGAATATGAACAATTTATTGCATCACAATATTTTAAGTAATGTTTCCTAACTTTGTTTCTCTGTCATTGGCTGACAAATGACATATTGAAAACATTGTTTTGAATTTATGCAAAGATTATATTATACTCATTTTCAAAGTTAATTATGCAACCCAGTTGACAATAACTACTGTAGCTGTGATTTGAGATGTCTGAGTTTTTGTGTTTTGAATTTCCATAACTTTGATTAACAGTACTTCATATTTTGCTTGACAAAAGCCAAAAAGAGATGATTTAGTATTCAGTGTAAGAGCTTGGTTTGTATCTCACTTAAATCAACATATTTTTCTTTCCTTTTGACAGTTTTTCTCCCTTAGCAAGACCTACCATATTAAATACCAATTCTGTTTAAGAACTAGCAAAGACCTGTCTTTGATCACCCTTGGAGATGTTGTTTTAGGCAATTTTTTTTCTTCAAAAAAAAACAAACAAACAAACAACACATGATTAAATTAAAATTGAAAAATCAAAATTATTTTGATTCAGGAATAGAGCAAAATTAAGAAAGACATCTTTGTATTATAATTAGTAACAGAGAGTATAAAAATAGTTTTAGGCATTTTAATCTTACAGCTTCCTGTTTTTGTATTTTTTGTTTGTAGTACCAGTTAATTCTATTTTGGTAATATGGAATGCTATAAAAAGGATTTCGATGTACTGTATAGTGCTAAAACAAGTTAAGTCCCAGTGAGAAATACAATCAAATCTAACCTTACAAGTTGCGACAAATAATTTAGCAGGTTTCCTAATAACAAAACAATAATTTTTGTCTTAAAAGCATCAATATATATATATACAGTACCTCTTGAACTTCGTATATTGTCCATTTCAAACCATGTGATGATAATGCCTTTCTTGGGAGTTGATAATTTCAGGTGTAAATATTTTAATAAAAGAACATTTCTTAAGGTAATGCCTTGTGGTCTTGTATTGGTAATTAGCAGATGAAAATGTTCTTTGAAAAGCAAGCTCTGCTTTAAGTGGAATTTGAATTTTAAAAATTAATACCGAGACGTTTAGTGATATGATTATTCAAGATCTAAAGTGATTTTTATAAGATAACAAATTACAATATTATTACTAAGATTTTCTCTGGGTATTTACCTGTTATGTTACCATCACACCGAGAAACCTGTTAGATATAATATTGCCTCTAGTGCTTTAAAAACAGTTTTGTTTCTTCTATTTAAACAAGGAAACAAAGAAAACCTTCCTGATGTGAAACAAATGCTGTACAAACATAGAATTCTTCATCTGTTACCATGAGATAGTTCAGATGTTAGGGACTGTCTATTATAAAATATCCCCATGGTTACCTCATTTTGGACCTATTATACTTTGTACCATGGATATAAACATTCTCTACATGATATTGACCACTCACTTTGTCTTCCTGTGATGTCATGAGTGGGCTAAAGATCAAAGAGACAATTTTTTTATCATTAAGTCAATGGAAATCCATCCATTTACTGTGTATTGCTCTTCAATTCACCCAAGAAAACTAATTTTAAAGGGTTAGTTAATAGGATTTATCCCTTATAAATCTACCATCACTGAAATAAGAACGGTGTTTCACAGCCATAACAATTCCTAAAGGTAACTTTTCTTTTTTGATTTTTGTCTTAAAAATTGCATTTACTGACACTGTGTTAATGAAAGGCTTTTTGTGAAACAGGAAAAATATTTCAGCATGATTCCAGGGTAAAGATTTTTGTAATATATCCTTCAAAAAATATTAATTTTTCTTTCTTGGCCTTGATATAATTTTGTTATGTTGTTTTGATAAATGTTTCAGTAATTTTTTTCTGTTATTTGTTAAAAGCTGGTAGACAGGAATGGAAATGAATACATTTGATCAATTTACATAAAAAACACAGAATCTTACAGATGAAAATAAAACATTTTAGAAACAATTTTCTATAAAATATATGAGGATTACTTATCCTTATTTCATTTGTTATACATTTTTTGTTGTTTTTGTACACTCATTGTTACTTTGTTATGTCTTCATAATTTATAAAATATTTTTGCTACAACTTTGTTTAAAAATATAATGAATATTAAATGTATGTGGCTCCTGCCTCAAATTTTAACATATATCTTTAAAATTTATATTTCAGCATATTATCATGCTTTTTAAAAGTCATTTTTTGAATTAATATAAATATTATTTGAAACATTTTTTGGTTAAAAATTTATGTGAAGCATAAAGAGTCTGCGCATATTAAGTCTCTATTCTCTGATCCATATACTTGTATTGCAGTTAGTTGAGTCAGATGAAAGGTTCTGGTTATTATTAATAAATGATTGGGTCCATTTTGTTATTAATTTCAGGAACAAATTTTTGATGTTGGTTTTGATTATCTCCATAGGTTGTTGTTAAAGATAAAGCTGGGGTCACCCAAGTACAAGATGGTGATGACATCAGCAAACTAGCCGTTACTGACTACACACACATCGCTTACATTGCTGTCAAGGGCATGACATGTAATTCTTGTGTCAAGACTATTGAAAAAAGTATATCACAAATGAATGGTGTCAATGAAATCAGCATCTCCCTTGAGGAGAAGGAAGCAGAAATCAAGTTTAATGGTGAAGTAACCAATGCCGAGCAGCTAACACAGGCTATAGATGATGTTGGTTTTGAAGCTACACTCAAAAGAGTTGTTGACATCCTTACAAAAGAAAATGCACATCAGAAAGAAAAGGAGTTGTCTGAAAATATCAGTGATGTAGAACTTAAAGTTCTTGGTATGACATGCCAGTCCTGTGTGAATTCTATCCAGAAGGCTTTATCGAATACTGCAGGCGTGAAAAACTCAAGCGTATTTCTCAAAGACGAAAAGGCAACTATTACATATGATGCTGCAATCACAACTCCTGAGAAATTAAGAGAGACAGTTGAAGATATTGGTTTTGAAGCTATTCTGCCTAAAGAAACTTCTGGGCTCCAAAATGTCATGATTAATGTTGAAGGCATGACGTGCAATTCTTGTGTGAATACGATAGAATCAAAATTAGGGCAGAAGATTGGAGTACAGGCTATATCTGTTTCTCTTGAAAAGAAGCAGGCCAAGATATCTTACACAGCTGAAAAGATTACTCCAGACCAGTTGGTTGAAGCCATTGCAGACATGGGCTTTGATACTAAACTTCTGAATGATGGGGTTAATGATGAGGACAAGGACATCCGAATGGCTGTCATTGCTATAGCAGGAATGACGTGTATGTCTTGTGTGAATACTATTGAGGGAAAGATGTCTTCTGCTCCTGGAGTTATAAATATTAAGGTATCACTAGACCTTAGAAAAGCCGACATCAAGTATGATCCAGCAGTAACTACTCCTGAAGAGTTGTGCAATGCTATTGATGAGATGGGGTTTGATGCTTCTCTTCCTTCTAAAGGTATGTTGTAAATTGTATTTTATTACCATTTCTATTGTTGACATTCAGTCATAGCACACTTTACGGGCCATGGAGCATAGTTTGAGGATTTGGTCTGTGCAACACCTCCCACACTGCCTGAAAATTTGGAAATGTGAATTGAGTGCAATGGTTTTTGACATATTTGTTGCATCAAGTCATGTCAAAGTTCTAGGTAACTCATCATAGAATCCCTGAAGCTCCTCCATGGCTCCTGCATTTGCATGTGTATGTATGTGTTTTGGCTTTTGTGATTTTGCGGAGACTTTGATTGACAGCCAGGATCCAGGTGTTTGGATGTTGTCAAGTGGGATCTTAAAATACTTCAAAAGGACTTCTTTTCTTTCTTTCTTTCTTTCTTTTTTAGTTTGGGTCTTTTTTCTGAAAAAAAATGTTTATAACTTATTATTGCTACAGTGAAATTTAAGCTTTATTAGAACATTTCATAATATCAGTACCCAGAGAGGTAAGGGTCAACAATCAGCCAGCAGGTAGATGGCAATTCTGAAGTGCCTGGCACCATCTTGATTTTAACCCAATCTTTAATTTCATCCCAATCAGCAAATGTTGTCCTAGATTTATTGACACTCTGCAGTGATCCTCAGCACTAAACTGGCACTGGTGAAGACAGAACACTATTGCTAGAATATCATGACATTACATTGAAGTACTAGATAAAAAAGAAACATAAATACCAGTTGTGAACAATGAAGAACATCAACATGGTACCCCAAACATTTGTATATTTTCTTTCTTCCATACTTTTCCTTTTCTTAATATTGATTGTCATAAGATTGAAATTTAAAGATTTTGAGGTCTTGGATATTATTAAGATATTATTATAATAATCATAATCAACAAAATGCTGCAAAAAAATCTATCTAGCTTTTCAATCTCCTTTAATTCAATATCATTTTGTTTTGTGGTTGAGTAAGATATTTAGGTGCCACAGTATGGATTGGATAACAATGTATGATATCTTAGAAACTGCAGACTAAAAAAAAGAATTCCTGATTCCCCTTATTACGCTTAATACCTCTTCTACCAGAATCCTTTTTACAGTTCCTTTTGTTGGCCTAATTAACACCATTATCTTGTGACTCCCAAAGGAGTTCAAACATTTGAATAAGAAAAAGAGGATTCTTGTGGTAGTGGTATAAAGAGGTAATAGTGTTGTTTTTGTATGAGTGGGAGACAACTACGATACTTGTTGCACAGCCATATCATAACCGTATCGTAATTCTCGATTCTGATTTGTTTTTAACTTTTACCTACTCTCTGTTATTGGATGTGTTGCTAAAACAATTCTTCATAGGTACTGTAGCGCTGTATTGTAAGTATGACCTCTGATTGGATGAACTAGGCCGACTTGCTGTATCTTACTTTAACCCCCTATATTAGGTTTGATTCCTGATTGGATGAATATGGATGAATACTGTATTTTTTCCATATTGAGTCTACAAAATCAATTTCTTTCTACAGTTTTGTACCAATCTATCATGATTGGTCATTACCGGTAATGCTTATCAATCATTCCTCTTACAACATAAATCATTATCCAAATCAACCATCCATAAAACATTAATATTCCTCCACCAAGCCTGTGCAAATATTACAAGTTGCATAACTAAGTCAATGTTGTTGAACTTCTAGATCCAGATACTGATTCAAAGGACTCTTTTGTGGCGATGGCAAAGCAGGAAGGTACCGGGAACTGGGGTGTAAGGTTTAGTAGTAATACAAACCTGGCACCACAATCAAAGATGGAAGATATCGAAAAGATTTATCTCCACATTGAAGGGATGACTTGTGCATCTTGTGTGGCTAGTATTGAAAAAGCATTAACAAAGAAAAAAGGTTTGTGAAAACAATCATCATCTCCAGTGTCTTTTACTCTGTCAGAACTACTTCTTTTCATTTTTTTTCTTTTCCACTGGAATATTAATTTAATTTTTAAGCCAATAAATTATTTTATGGATCTATAATCCCTAAAATATATTGAATTGTTTTTATTATTAACACCACTAAAGCCAAAACCTTTTGTTGAGCCTTGAAAAAGTTTTTATTTTCTAAAAAAATGTTATAATAAATTATTCTAACAATAATAATTATTGTTGAGTAAAAATTTTACAATTATTTCTTTCCTATTTTGAAGATATAAAAATCCCTAAAAATGGCAAATTAGTTTTTTATATATTTCCCATAAACCTGTCTTTTAAAATGTATTATTTTTCCAATTTATTTAATTCAAATAATAATCTATTCCTGATTTCCCCATTTTTAAGTCATTTATTCATTACAAGAACAATCATTTATCTTTGTCACATGAATACATTTTTTTTTCCTTGAAGGATTTTTGTGGTGTTGTACAATCTTGAATGTTAAAGATATAACATGAAAATCTGCTTTCGTTGTCCATTTGAATATAAAAGAAAGGTTATTTATTCTTTCAAAAGCTCTTTTGTTACTGCGTGTAACATCTGTGTCAATATAAGTTTCAAATGGTTCTTTATTTCTCAATTTCGTCATAGCAATAACGTCAGAGATTGTTCACATTAGGATCGTTTTTGCTTTCAACTGTGTTTGTCATATTAACTAGCATTATTCAGTATACTAAAAAAACGCGTGGAAATCTTTCCAGACTTTTTTGTTTAAAGTATTTCTGTCAGTATTTTATAAGTGTTAATTGTTTTACGTTCCTATTTGTTCCTACGTCTTTCTATTTTTCACGCAATCATTTTCCTTTGTTTCTTTTCTTCTTATCTCAAGACTTCATTTATACTTTTATCTTGGTATTTAAACTAAAAAACAATCTCATAATTTATGCCTTTTGCCCAAGAATAAATCCTTATTCTCTTATCAATATTGACAAGTGCTTGAAGTTAACCACGGTCTAGTAGTTACCTTCAAGTACTTCTGTACAATATCGTAAAATGTCTTAAAATATCGTCTTAGACATCTAGGATTCCATCCTCAAACAAGAAGGTAAAATATCCGAATATTTAACTTTAATTTTAACTTATTTTTCTTGGAACTTTGTATTTTGAATTTAGATTTCAAGCAATTGAATGAAAATCTTTTCAAACGAATGAAAAAGCGTATTGGATCTTGGAAGATGTTTTAGACAAGTTCGTGATTTTCATTTCAAATTCCTCCGACATAAAGTTCAAATATATTCACTTTAGTATAATTATATAGGGGCATCGAATTTTATTTTTCAAGGCACAATACATCTCTAGATAAACTGGAAATGTTTTGGAAAGACAGCATGTACAAAAATACGCGTTTATCATTAGAAACCTACATAATAGAGCATTTTTTTATTAACTGAAAATGATTTGGGAAAAAAAAATTTATAAACCAAAAATGATTTGGAAAGATAGCATGTACAAAAGTACGCGTTTATAATGTAGAAACCTACAGTTCATATAGAGCAAACTTTTTCTTTCGTTCTATGGTATTCGAGACTAGAGTCTTAACAGAGCGGAAAAATCTAAAAGTTCCGCATACTTTCTCGTAGTTATTCTTCGATATCTGCTCGTGTCAAAAATGATAAAACCTTGCTTCTAATTAGAATATTAGTGCCCTAAAGCTCGTCTGGCAACTATGACAACCTTTGTCGGTTTGAAATACTAAGGATAATGACTAAAGTAATCTCTTATATCGAAAGATTATCACGAATTTAGAGAAATCTTGGAAACCTGAAGTGGTAAGATTTCTCAATCACATTTCTCATCGAAAATTTTTGCAAAATCTCACTCCTGGGGCATGAAATCGTTGTATTAGCGTTACAAACCCCTTGGTCTTTCAACTGTAGATTTTCTCCCCCAGAGTAATCACTAAGTCTAGGCGTTTGTGCACTTCAGGCGTCAAGTCGGTACTGGTTGGATTACTGGCACAGAAGGCAGAAGTCAAGTTCGCTAAAGAGGCCATCACTGAAGACGAGATAGTTTGTCATGTTAGAGAAATGGGGTTCGGTTGTGAACTCATGGATAAGAAGGGCCAAGGCGAGAATACTGTGGAGATCTTGGTAAGTAGCTCGTTCTGAAATGGTTGGTATAAAGTTGTTGTCGTTGCCCTTATCATCGAGTTCGTCCCAAATCTTCCGTTCGTGGCCGAACATAATGCGAGAAACTATTCATTCAGTTGTGATTCAGAAGTTGAATTCAGGAAGTCTTTTCCCATTCTGCATTCATTCTACGCCATGAAAAAACAATATTGCTCATTAATTTTGGGTCTTCAAAAAAAATGCGTTTAGTTAAAGAAAAGAGCTCTTAATCGGTTACTATGATGACCAGTATCCAAGAAACCATGGCTTTCACTAAATAAGTTAATACGTGTTTTGATTTGATTTTCCACAGAAACATTTTTACACCTCCTCTAATTAGAATTTGGCACATTTTTTTTGCGTGATTTTTTCCATCCTTCGAAAGACCATGTTTTTGTATTAAAAAAATAAATCTCTTTATTTAAGTGTGTAGTCTTTCTAGCGATTTCGCGTTAATTGGGGACACTTTTCACTCACGCACACTACCACTGCATTCAGTATTCTATGCACACAACGCTCACTCACATGTTGATTTTTACTGAGGGAGGAAACCGGAGTACACGGAGAAAACCCTCGTAGCACAGAAGAGAAAACACATCAAACAAACTCAATTCACATGCATATGGCGACCGCAGGGCTCGAACCAGAGACCCGAACCTTTGGAACCACATTGGTGAAAGACGACGCGTTAGCAACGTGCGCCACCCATGCTACCCATTATTAAGAAATATTGGTAGAGAAGTTTTCTGATCTTGAATGGTCATGTGGAACTAGTGCACTTTAAGTTTTTAGGGAGGGAAGAGACCCAGTTGATCTATTGTGCCATACACGTATTCTATCTAATAACAAGTATTGATGTTTACTAGATTACTGGTATGACGTGCTCATCATGTGTCCATCATATCGAGTCCACCTTGATCAAACGCGCCGGTATTCTTGATGCGTCGGTTGCCCTGGCAACAAGTAGTGGTCGGTTTGTGTACGACACAGAAGTGACGGGTCCCCGAGACATTATCGAGGCTATAGAGGATCTGGGATTCTCGGCTTCGTTATCGTCGGGTGACAAGAATAAAGACAAGATTGACCACAGTGTCGCCATTAAAAAGTATGCAGATATTCAACCTGTTATTGTGTTACATCATAGCTGTGTTAGCCATCCAATCACGATGCTTGTATGACGAAAATAACGTTGCATGACCATGACGTATCATCACAATCTTTTCGTGATTGGACAGGGTCCCTTGGACGGTCACGGTATAGTGTGTCGCAACAGTACGTTATACGTGATAGTACTGAATGCCTTAAAGTGCCCCTAACCCCTGAGACAATACTTTCAGTATTGATTCTACATGAGGTGAATAGTTGAATGGTAGAATATTTC
>OCZR010036370.1:34906-55854 GCA_900234385.1 Anemonia viridis
AATGAGTGTGACGTAAGAAAAGGTTTTTGAGAAAAATTGTTTTACTTCTATTACTAATTACTGGCCATTATGAGACACCAAATCGACAATTATTTATTCAACTATTCACCTCATGTAGAATCAATACTGAAAGTATTGTCTCAGGGGTTAGGGGCACTTTAACCAAATTGAACATCAAGTCTTGCACGCTGCCATTAATGACGAAAAAACGTGGCGTGATGCACCGTGACCGTACGGGTTCGTGATTGGATTACCAGGGATACCGTGCCCTTGATTGGATTAACAAGTGGTCGATTCCCTTCCATGATTATGCTTTGTACTGATTATTCGCACACATCACGACAAAATCTGCTGTAATGAATAGTTATCATTGTAATGCCTTATGCGTGACCCAAATCTGCTTAGCCAGATCCCCGCCACCCCACCCCATTCACCCCGGATCCTTGAACATGATGTTACGTTCTTAATTTATTTTCTGCTATACTTCTCGACAGATGGAGACGATCATTCCTGATTTCTCTCATCTTTGGGTTTCCTGTGTTTTGTATCTTTATCACTTATGTTATACTAGACGAGTTTAACAAGAGGCCGCGCAACAATGTTTTACCAGGATTGTCACTAGAAAACCTGCTTATGTTTATTCTTTGCACCCCTGTACAGGTAAGTGGAAGGGACTAAGATATTGAGGGGGGTTGATTAGTGGAAAGTAAGGTATTGTCCCCCCCCCTTTCCTGTTCAGTTGGTGCGTACCCTTTGCCACCTCCCCCTGCCCGAAGTATCCATTCATTCTTATCTTGTTTGTTATTCCTAAATTCTCTTCCTTTTACAGATTCTTGGCGGTAGACATTTTTATGTTACTGCTTACAAAGCCCTTAAACACGGCACAACTAACATGGATGTACTGATCATGTTGGCTACTACAATAGCTTACGTCTACTCGGTGAGTCCAACAAACCCCATCCGACACTGGGATTGGCTGGTGTAGATTCATTCTCGTGTTGAGTCGTGAAGAAACTATATTTGACAGTCAAAAGAAATGCTCGTGTCAACACTCTATAAGAGTGATTTAGAATTAGGAAGCGAACAACAAAGAGACGACGCATTCCTTTTCGTGCGCACACCGTCCTTAACTTGGTTGACGTCTTGCACAAAACGTGAAAATGCTACAAATGGCGTCCTGTCTGTGGAGAACGTCAACCTTGTTGAGGACGGCGCGCACATGAAAACATTTCGCTTGTGTCGTCGTCTTTGACGTTCTCGTCCGAAGGCTAAAACATTAAGGCTTAAAAATTCCACAAGAATTTGTTTAAATATTGCGTATGAGAAATATGGAATTTTAGGCAACCCAGGTTGTGCCCAAAAACTTGGCCATCGGATTTTTTCCCAATCCATAGCATACTGAAGCCGAGTTCTTTTTTGCAGATAATAGTTGTAGCAGTAGCCATGTCCGAACAAAGTGTCCACAGTCCTATGACGTTCTTTGACACACCTCCAATGTTGTTAGTTTTCATCTCGCTGGGTCGTTGGATGGAGTACGTAGCCAAAGGCAAGACATCTGAAGCACTGGCTAAGCTGCTGTCGTTACAGCCAGCAGATGCTGTTATAGTTAAGCTTGCCCCAGGAACCATGAATGTTATTGAGGAGAAGGTTATCAATGTCGACCTAGTTCAAAGAGGCGATATTTTGAAGGTAAGCTTGGTTTTGCGCGCATCTTACAACAACAGCAACAGAACAACTCACCTCACAGCGTCATATGTGCTGTGTTTTTTCTTTTCCATTTTCTTTTCATTCCAACCTTCATCCTGCTTTCCTTCTCATATTGTGTTTGTACCACGGTAAAGCACAGACCATTGTTTTTATTCTCTAGGTCGTACCAGGTGCAAAGATCCCTGTAGATGGGCGAGTAATCCAGGGGGCATCAATGGCAGACGAGTCTTTAATCACAGGCGAATCAATGCCGGTACCAAAGAAGGTTGAAGACTCGGTGATCGGTGGAACCATGAACCAGAATGGATCCATACTTATTGAAGCAACTCATGTGGGACAAGACACTACTTTGTCACAGATATGCAAGCTTGTACAGGAAGCGCAGACGTCCAAGGTAAGTCAGGAAAAAAAGTGAAATAGGAGACGCGTTCGCAACACAGAATGTCTGTTTGAATAGGAATGACGCAACTGAAAGTGCGCGCTCTTGCTTTGTGCTCTTATAATGCACGCACCCTAACCAATCAGAATGCGAGATGTATAAGAGATATCTTACAACGATTCTTTTGGGAACTTTCCTGTATATAATCCATTGTTCTAATAATGTATTGCACGTTTGTTTCACAGGCTCCTATCCAAAAGTTTGCAGACAAGTTGTCAGGATATTTCGTTCCAGTCGTGGTTTTTATTTCCATCTTGACTCTAATCGTGTGGCTCATCATAGGATACGTCAATATCAAGCTGTTGCATAGGACATTTGACGTAAGTATTGATGATTTAATAAATCAGTGACCTCTAATTGTGAGGGTACAGACGTGCTGTGCGGTGACCGTAACCCGCGTAAGGATCCCGCGTCTGCCGTGTATGTCCGAGAAACTGGATGAGTAGTGATCTTGCACGCTAATTCCGCGGTTGTCAAATTTGCACCATGACAATGACGTGGATCGTAGAACAGTTTTCGTAGACTGTGAAAAACGTACGAGGTCACCTTGCCGTGACCTTTCACACTCATACGAAGTCTGCCTTTACCTTCTCCAAATAATCTTTTTTTTTTTTCAGCCGGAGACAGACAATAAAGACGAGTTCATTATAGGATTCGCCTTCCAGATTAGTATAACAGTACTGGCTATAGCATGTCCCTGTGCCCTTGGTCTGGCTACACCAACAGCTGTGATGGTTGGTACAGGGATTGGAGCACAGAATGGGATTCTGATAAAGGGCGGAGAGCCGCTAGAGGTTGCGCACAAGGTTAGTTATCGAATTGTATTGGCACTACTCAGAGGTGTAATCTTCCACATTTCTGCATTTCATGGTTGTGTATGTAGTTTTTAGGACGCTTGGGGTTCTTCGCATTCAAATGTGTTTTTATTCTGACATCGCAATAAAGAAGATCAGCCAGTATTAAAGCGAACATTTTGTGTTCACTATGCTTGGTTAGCATGGGTGGACTACACTTTTAAGGTGTCATCCTCTTACCAATTCAAGGCTTTGATACGTCTTTACCTTGTTCTATAATTTTAACATTGTCATACTCTTCGTCTTGTAGGTGACTGCGGTAGTTTTCGACAAGACAGGTACAATAACTCACGGCACACCCGAAGTAATTAAAACAGCACTGTTCGTTAATCCAGAAGTATGTAGCTTGCCTCTATTGCTGGCAGTAGCAGGGACAGCTGAGAATAATAGTGAACACCCACTTGGAGTCGCGGTCACTAAGTATGCTAAAAAGGTAGGGAACTAGTCTAGAATGAATTAGAGGGTACTGAAGAACCCACAGAAAAGGACACCCACTGTTGTCTTATTTCCCTTCTTCCTTTATTCCTTCCTCCGTTCCTTCCTTCTACTCTTCTTTCTTATTCCTTCCATTCATTCTTCCATCCATCCATTTTACCATCTATCCCATCCATCCTACCTTCCTTCCATTCATCCAGCCATTCTAGTATCTATCCCATCCTTTCTATCATCCATTCATTGTACCATCTATTCCATTCTATCATCCATTCTATTCTATCATTCATCCATTCATCCATTCATCCATTCATCCATCCATCCATTCATCCATCCATCCATTCATTCATTCATTCATCCATCCATTTCAGTACATCTACTTACTGTAAACCGTGCTAACATTGTTACTATTTGAAATTTTTAGGAGCTTCAGACGGAGAATCTTGGTCAGTGTTCTAGTTTCGAGGCAGTACCTGGATATGGACTGATTTGTACCGTTAGCGATGTGGACGGATTACTGAACGAGAGAACAAAAAATAAACAGAATATGGATGTTATAGTAGGTGGACAAGTGATTGATACATTCCTGGACGTGTCTCTCAACGAACATGGTAAGACATGAAAGCTCCATGCTGTTGTTATTTTCATTGATGATGATGAAGATGTTGATGATGGTGATGAAACATGATGATGATTATACATGATAAAACATGATGATGACACACGATGATGATACACGATGATGATACACGATGATGATACACGATGATGATACATGATGATGATACATGATGATTTTGATGATTATGATGGTGATACATGATGATACATGATATTGATACATAATGATGATGATACATGATGATGATACATGATGATGATGATACATGATGATGATACACGATGATGATACATGATGATGATACACGATGATGATACACGATGATGATACACGATGATGATACACGATGATGATACACGATGATGATACATGATGATACATGATGATGATACATGATGATACATGATGATACATGATGATACATGATGATGATACATGATGATGATACATGATGATACATGATGATGATACATGATGATTTTGATGATGATGATTATGATGGTAATACATGATGATGATGATACACGATGATGATACATGATGATGATGATGATGATGGTAATAAATGATGATGATGATACATGATGATGATGATACATGATGATGATACATGATGATGATGATACATGATGATGATACATGATGATGATAATACATGATGATGATACATGATGATGATACATGATGATGATGATACATGATAATGATTATGTTGATGTTGTTGTTGTTGATGATGATGTTAGTGTTAGGATTGGTGAGAACGTTGATGCGGGTGGTAGTGTTTATAATGATGATATTGGTATGCTATAATGTTGATAATGTTATTTTATGTTTCCTAAATATTTTAGTTGTTGATGATATTGATGATGATGTAAACACCGATATTCATTTTTACCCAGATACTTCCCCCAAGCCTGACAGAACACCCATCAATTCCTATAAAGTATTGATTGGTAATCGTAACTGGATGCAAGAAAATGGGTTAACGGTAACAGATGAGATGGAAGATGCCATGAAATCACACGAGATACAAGGACAAACAGCTGTACTCATAGCTATTGATGGTAATATCACACTGCAAAGGAATTTTCGTAAAGTACTCAGTACCAATTCTCCATATTCTTTGCCCAACATTTCCCATGATGCATTGTAGTGAGTGGGTGAAGTGGGTAGAGAAAATGCTTCTTGTCTCAGTGTTTATAAAGCAAAAGGCTGTACTCTACCTCTGCACTGCCGTTCAACTACGCAGTCTAGCTTTACAGTAATACATTCCTTCATTTCAGGTTATCATTTTCATAGACCTATTTACCGTGGGCGTAATGTTTTCCCATTTCAGACCATGTGTCATTCTCTTAAGAATATGATTCTTTGATATTAAAAGTGGTTTCCATATTCATGTGTCTTCTCATGCACAACTGTTAAACAAAGAAATGATACTCTAGGTAATGACACGTGATCTGAAATGTGGAAAAATTAAGGTCAAGGTGAAATAGTTTCAATAAGACATTTGCATGATGGCGTCATTAACCTCTACTACCAGAATCCCTTGCACACTTTCTTTTGTTCAGTTCATTAGCACCCATTGCCTTACTATTCTCATGACCAAATACAAATTTGAATTAGAAAGAAAATGTACCAAGCATTCTGGTAGAGAAGGTCAAATGACGTCATCATGCAAACGTCCTATAGACCTATGACTAAGACGCGTTGTATTTTTCTATCTTTTCTTCAGGTAACTTGGTAGCAATGATGGCAGTAGCAGACACAGTCAAAAGCGAAGCACAAGCTACTGTATCAACACTGAAGAGGATGGGTATCCGTGTTGTACTACTCACTGGAGATAATAGGAAAACAGCCATGGCCATAGCCCATCAGGTCAGTAAACTGTCATATCTTTACCACAGGGGAGTAGAGGGGGCGAGGGGAGGAAAGGAAAGCATGTGACATTCTCCTACCCACAGCTTCCTACACTGGTGGAGCTCCTGTGGATTTGGCGAGAACTTTTGCTCCAAAATGCGCGGGCGTGCTCATCCCACTTCCAACTCTAACTACTATACCAATTTCAAGCCTGGTGGGGGAAAGAGAGGGAAACTTTTTCTACTTCTTTCCTTTTTTATTTCATGGTTAATTTTGCTTTTAGATCTCTCTTGATCTCGGTTTAAAGCTTAGTTAGACTAATTTCTCCATCTTCACATGCCAGTGGTTTATTCGTATCGTATTATATCTCATAAAGGTTGGTATTCAACAAGTATTCGCCGAAGTTCTCCCATCTCATAAAGTGGAGAAGATCAAATCCCTTCAAGAACGTGGCTTCATTACAGCCATGGTTGGTGATGGCATCAATGATTCTCCCGCCCTTGCTCAGGCACACGTGGGGATTGCTATAGGGACTGGTACTGATGTTGCTGTCGAAGCAGCTGATATTGTTCTTATCAAGGTACGTTGTGACAAAAGTACGCCGGTAATACGAGCAACAAATCGGTGAGGAATGGGTACTACACCCATCCATCCTTCTACTCACTCATCAAACCACCCACCCATCCACCCATCCATCTATTTATACCGGTGTTGTTTTCCCAAGTGATGGCTCAACATGCTGTCCACTCATTTACTCATTCCGATTTACCTTTCATTTATTCTCATGCATCTTTTCCCATTCAATTCTAGAATGACCTGATGGACGTAGCTGCTGCAATCGATCTATCTCGCGTGACTGTACGCCGTATTCATATCAACTTCCTCTTTGCATTGTTGTACAATATGATTGGTATTCCACTTGCTGCTGGTATCTTCGAGCCTGTTGGTGTTGTTCTCAAACCATGGATGGCGAGTGCAGCTATGGCTCTCTCGTCTGTCTCTGTTGTCAGTTCTTCTTTATTTCTTAAACTGTAAGTACTTTACTCCTCCTGAACCTTGTATGTATCTAGTATTCTGTACGTCCATCCATTCGTCCTTCCATCCATTTACCAGTTTGTTCGTCCGTCCCTCCGTCCGTCCGTCGGTACCACTTTACAGTAGTTCGACTGTACTCATATCTAGAGTCTGTTTTGATCCACTAACAAGCCTTGATGATTTCCCTCTTAGATATAAGAAGCCAGAGCCTGAAGAAGGCGAACTAGGCCTACGTCTACCGTTCTCCTCAGGGTACAAAGCCATCAGTACAAGTGATTCTGGTGAGATGGCTCATACTGGTATTGAAGGGAAATACATTCCAAGACGAGAAATGAACGACGAATTCCCGTAGACCAGTATTCATTTATAGAAAATCCTTATTCCACTCTATCAATATTTTTCCTGACTGATTTTTCTGCATTCAACAACACCAACCGAAGGTGAAAAAAAAAGCGATACTAATGCTCAGCATTACGATACTAGGTACCCAATATATATCGAAAATAATAATCAAGTGAATCTACGAGTATTCAGGAATCGAAGCAGGGCGTGGCGTAGTGGATACATCACTCGCCTCTCACCAATGCGATCGATTCTCTGGGTCCTCCCGGGTTTTCTTCCCTCCTCAATAGGGTTAACCTCTCACCTTTGAGGTGGCTGTTTTGCTTAAAATTTTATATTTTTTTAGTAAACAAAAATTGCATTGAATACTTTAGATAAGGATAAAAAAACTAATCACATAATACATGTATGTGCACAATAATAAAAGGGATTTTTGTATTTTGCCATGCCAAACTATTTTGTTATTCTCATACACGATTCTTGCTCTTATAAGAAGCATTGTAATTGGTTCATTGGGTTATAGATTTTGATTGGTTTAATGAATCCATTTTAGTGTCAAACGTCATCATGCCAGCGAGCATAACGATTGGTTGGCTTTTGATTAGTCTGAGATCACATGTTTTAACCTTGAATTCCAATTTCCACAGAAACTCCCCATTTTTGCACGCAAGTTTTTTTCCTGTTACTCGGGGTTTGTTTTTAATTTTTTTGCTTTGTTTTGTTTTGTTTTGTTTTTATTTTTTGTATTTTTGTTTTGTTATATATTTTTAAACAAAAGAAGCGCAGATCGCGGATCTTTTATTCCCATGCGTCTCAAACACAACTTCCCATGATTATCGATTCTTACGACAACTACGCAGTGCAAGGATGGCGCCTTTGCGCATCCTCTCCTCTCCTCTATCCTATTGGCATTTCCTCTTCTAACCAAGAATTACTGTGGAAATCGGACGCTTTTTTTCTATAGCTGCCTCCTATAAAAACTGGCATAATACTGAAACATTCATTGTTAGTTATCAACAACAAAATATTATATATATATGCATTTAGCCCAATGCTTCAACGCCCAGAAATAGGCCATGAGTTAAATAGAGTAAAAAGATACGGTACTAATAATTATGATTAATGATTACTAGCTGAAAGGCTAATCAAAAAAACTGATTTTTAATAAAGTATTTTATATATTAACTGGCCTGGCTGTATTCGTTGATTTTCTTCTCTCTCTCTCTCTCTCCGGCTTCCTGTCACCCCAAGCCCTACCCTTCCCCTCCGTCCGTTTTCTGTCGGTTCATGGTGACATGGCCGGCGTAATTGCACTCGTTTTTCCATCTCGATATGGATTTCGTTTCTGAGAGAGTTTTCCACTGGTTCTTCTACTTTACTCCATAAAGATATAATAAACAAGGAACAAAATGTTGTGTATAAAGTCAAGTTGAATGGGAAATTGCATGAATGGATTGATGAAAAAAAACAACTGAGTGAAATGTAGAACAAGAAGTTCACTGAGCGACAGATAGAAGTGAATGGTAAGAATGAAAAGGGCGTTAAGATAATAGGATAAAAATACCACGCTGAGATCAGAAAACGTGGTCCTCCATTAGGATGACAGGACGCTGATCAAACCGAGAGGGGAGGGGAGGGGAGGAGATGGGATAGACTTCCTCTCCTTCGGAAAGATAGTAATTAAAAAGAAAAAAATTGAAAAAGGATTTTCTTTGTGTTAAGAGACAAAGCGACAGCGATGCAAAGACCTTTTGTTTCGTACAGGCCTAGAAAACAACTCCAAAGTACTGCTAGTAAACGACCAGTAGATTTTGCCGCGCAATAGTCGATTTGAAGGAGAAGAGCCTGGATCGAGTAAGTCTGCACCTGCGCACTAGTCTAATCCAAAACACAAAACAAGCAACGAACAAAATGGCGGCCGATACGTTCAACTAGTCTGTCTTTCCCTTCATGTTTTACCTTGTTTTATTCATTCTAAACCCTCAGATGATCTAGTTATGAATCCTTCTGCTCCTGGTGGTGGGTTTCGACCAGTCAAACCCACGTTATGTCGGTATTTTAGCAACAATGGCTACTGTTTTTATGGCGATCAGTGCCAATTTGTGCACGCGAAACCTGCGAACGAGAACAGACAAGGTAAGCTAGAAACACTCATCACAACTCTCATTAATACAGCATTTAGGCTATTCAACTCTATAATTCATCATCTAACAAAGTTATGATTGAGGTTTGGTGGCGATCAGTAGTGATGATCGCGTCCAGTAGATTACCAGCCAAGATTTGGTTCCCCTTTACGAATTTCTTATTGAAAATATTTACCACACTTTTTGAGTTCAACAGTTTAGTTAAAACACCTTAGCTTTTGTTCAGACAGTTACCTTTGATTCCCAAATTTAGTTTTTTAAAAACTTTCTTCTATCATTGTTTTGTCTTTTATGGTCTTCGAGGTTAGTAAATGTGGCAAAATCTTTTTTTTTCGGCGCGCGGGATTTTGAGCTTCAATTCACGGCCAACCAGTTGCCCGAGGTAGCATATTTAATAATGTTTACCAGATCAGATTTACATGTCTATATAAAACAAATAGGATTAACAAGGAGTATATTTCGATGAGCTTGATTTCTTTTGAGTTTCTCGAGATTTTTAATGAATCTATACTAAACTTCCAAGGTAAGGATTTGTGAAAAAATACAATACAATAAGCTTAACGAAAACAAAAACTATTTTGCTTCTCAATTAGTACTAGGTGATTTGTACCCTCACAGTTCTGTATAGCATAAAATGGTAATCCAGAATTACTTGAGATTACTTTATAATCATATATACAATAATAAATGCACCTATCAAATGGTTTGTCCCGGGATAGGGGAAGGGGGCAACCCCAAGGGAATTTGACATTTTCTGCTTTTCAAGTGTCAAATTTCCCTACCTTGGGCTATCATTAAGAATTAAAATTTTCACCCCATCTTTCTACTATTGTGGATGTCAAAATCCCTACACAGGTAGAGTTTCACAAAATCAAATTTCCATGGGTTGCCCAACCTGGGGCAAACCATTGATAAGTGTATTACATTAACACAAGAAGCTGTAAGCTTTATTGGGGTCCCCAAAAAGGAGTTCAAGAAGAAATATCGAATTAAGTACCAACAAGATTTGACCATCAGTTCTGGCCAGACATTGCTGGATGACTGGCCATGACTTGAACCTGACCATAGTTCATCAATATGTTTTTGGTTCCCATATTCAACAGTTTAGAAGGAATATGATATTCTCATTTTCAGGTAATGCAAGCTCGTTCCATCGAAGTTCTTCAACTCCACTTTTTCAAGCTAGTAATGGTCCTGTTGGACCCCCAGGACACAGAGGCTTTAAGGGGAACAACCCAATGAACCAAAATGCAAACCAAGATAACATGATGCAGAATTTTGCAGGTCTATCTTTTACGACCAAGGTATAATGACAAGAAATAGATGTTTTAAAGTCTGAATATATATGTTGAGTAGAAATATCCTTATCTGATATGAAATAAAGCCTAAGAGGTTGAAACTGGGGGTGTATAAAGCCATCTGGTATCACTTCTATTCCAGTAAGCTTAAGTTTTCCTCTTATGGCAATAAACATTTAAAGAGCCTGGGTTTCACAGTAGACATATTGTAGGTCAGGGAATATCAAATATGTTTTTGCATCAGAAGAGATTCCAATGATATAGAGTTTCTATTGTTTTGACCTACAGTAAAATATGGCTGCTGTATAAGATCAATCTATTTATTAATTATTTTCATTTGTTTTCTTTATACTGTCTCAGCTTAGAGCAGTTTTCGTATAACTATGAAAAACTTACGACACAGACCGTGCCTTGCTTTGGCCGTGTCAGTGCCGTGTCATGTACAAAAACATTCAACATTCAGTACCATGTCCGAGTCCACGTCTGTTACCGTACTGCATGCTGTGATTTTTCACACTTATAATCCTTTTATTATTGTCTCTGGTTATACTGATGTTGTTCGAAGATTAAGATATGCATATAGATTTAGATCCAGATATAGATGTGGATATATGTACTAAGTTTTTGTTTTGTTTGTAGTCTCAGGTACCTCAAGGCCCAATGGGTACAGGACCCATGCACAACAGCCATACATCACCTCTTTCACCAACAAAAAAGTCTTTTGGTTCATCGCTTGCACCAGGTGGCCCAGTATCACCTCTACATTCCCCTAAACCTATGTCTGTCAATGCAAACAAACCAAAACCTCAACCAGGACAAACTACAGCAAACTTTGAATTTTTACCAAACACCACGGTATGTTGTTATATGTGAATATTGAATGGTTAGAACTTTGGTGGAATAATGATAGATGTGTTGATCATCACAGTGAATGAGCAATCTAAGCAAACGCTGTAAAGAAAGACTTGAAAAAATGATTTCAAGCTTCAACAGGAAACGAACCCATGACCTCCGATGCTGGTGCGATACTCTTCCAACTTAGCTATGAAGCTAATCTGGTTGGTGAGCGGTTCTTTTATTGGGTCATGATGTTATATGTTGTTTCTGATAAGATATTTTAGAGAAAAATCTTCAAATTGTGTTAGTACTCTGACCTTAGGGATTATTAATTCAGCTGACTTGCAAAGGGAAAACAACCAGAAACCCTCTTGAGTCAAGAGACCTACATGTAACAAGCTCTACTCTGAAACAGCCTTTGGGTCAATTGAATTGGAGTTTAGCTCGGTAGGATTTGAAGAGGGAGAAGAACCTGAGCACCTGGAGAAAAACCCTCTTGAGTCAAGGAATAGACAAAACAAACTGTACTCCCATGTGATGTTAAGTCTAGTAATCAAATCTAAGAACCCAGAGGTCAATATATTTGGCTTGTGTAATGTTCAAAATGTGACCTGAGCCTTAATATCTATTAATCATTCTCATTAGAATCACCCATCTAATCAACAACAGCAGCCATTCAATCCAGAGTCAATAGATGGGACAATGTACTTCTATCCACATCAGAACCCAAGTCAACCTTCTTTGGTAAGAGTTCCTATTAGAACTTTTCTTTCATCTTATTGTATAGGAACAGACAGACCTTTGGTTGTGGGATAATATTTTCCCATTTCTCTCCATGTGTGTCATTCTCTTTAGAATGAAATTTGTTGTGTTCTTCATGTGTATTCTCATGCACAACCGTTAAACAAAGAAATGATGCTCTTGGGAGTGACACATTGAGCTATCTATCTAGGTTAACTTTTATGGTTATTATAGATAGCTTGTATCTTATTCTTGGTCACATTATATATGCAAACCCTATCTTGTAAATCATGATACTAAATAAAATGTGTATGTATGTATGTGTATGTATGTACACACAGTCTGAAATGGGAAAACATCACACCACAATAAATAAGGTGTAAAGAGATGTAAAGTTGTCAAACTCAGTTGCATGTTCTCAGACATTTTTTTATTTTTGACCATTATTTTGTCATTGCAGATGTTGCAGTCATACCATGCTGTAGTTAGTGAACCTGCTCATCTTGCGCACCTGCAAAACAACCAGACAAGGAATAATGCATTTTCTATGTCAGCACAACTGAGACAGGTAAAGAGATATATCTACCAGGGAGCCAATAAAAAGGAAATATTTTAAAAGTATTTTCTCTCAATGATGTATAATATTTTTTCATCCTCTTTTTAGGAGCTTATGAACCAACATGCGTTGAGCATGGCTCAGCTAGACCCTGATGATCCCAGTAAGTATTCAAAATAGTTCACACACAGTACAATACTTGATAACATTATATTTTTGAAATTATTAATCCAAATAAATCAGCTAAAGAGGCATCTGAAAGGCTAAACAAACAGTCATTTTGACTGTACATTGTCTATTGACTTGTGATAACACCAAAGGTCTGAGTAAACTGGGACATTTTTCTGGTTAAATATAAGAAGACTACAAGAAGCCCACATTGGTGACTGGTGCTACCCCCCTTCTTCCCACTATGTCCCTCCCTCCCTCATCCCTACCTCATGTCGTAGAAGTCACCCCCCTCTACCAGGATTTCCACTTGACTCTCTTTACCCTATAGACAATTAAATATCAGTTTTGATTATTCAGGTGTACCCAAAGAAGTGGATAACTATCATTCGCTATGTCCACTGGAGCCTCTAGACACTCCTGCCGATCAGGTAACAAGCTAGCTTCTTGTCATTCACATATTTCCATCACCAATTTTACAGCCTCAATCAATCATCCCAAATTGGATAAGTCTTGAAATTTATTGAAAGTTCATTGAGGAATATTTCAGTGAAACCCAGTTGGTCGCATGAAAGATTTAAGAATTGTGAGAATACCTATAGACCTCACTGCAATATAGACTCGTAACTTACTCAACAGGCATTAGTTTTACTTTGTTGGTTTATAATCTTGTAGGGACAAAGAACATTTGGTTACATCACAACATGTTACAAGGCTATCAACAGCAAAGATGGTCTACTATATGTTCTGCGAAGGGTTCATGGTATGTACATATATACCAACATGTACATTAATATTATTAGTTATCATTTATTGATTTATTTGTTGAGAAATTTTTTTTCTTTTTGCATTTTTCTGTAGGTTTTCGACTTGTTAATGCCAAATCAATGGTGCTGGTGGACCAGTGGAAGAAGATTACTCATTCAAACATTGTCAGCTTACGTGAGGTTTTTACTACTAAAGCATTTGGAGATAGCTGTAAGTAAATAAGGGGGACAAAATAGCAGTATATTCTGAGGAAGAAAATAGCCATTGATATGAAGATGGTATAAAAAGATGTATTCACATCTCGCTTGCTCAATTTTCCATTGAGCAATATTTCGATTTTCCCTCAAAAATGATGACATCATTTTCCCGCCAAAAATGTTGAAATTCACAAGAAGTAAAATGAACAGAGTTTCGAGATTTGTTAAGCTCTTTACAGTTACCAAGTTTCGAGAAATTTCAATGAAATATGAAAAAGTTATGCCTAAATGAAACATTTCAGACCCATTCTAGCCAACGTGATTAACACAAACATTTTTTCAAACATATAGCCTTCTGACATCTCATATTCAATGTTGATAGTGTGTTTATAAATTTGTTGTTCTTATGATTTGTTCTCATAGCACTTGTCTTCGTCTATGATTTCCATGCGGGTGCAGAAACTCTATTAAGCAGGCACTTCTCAGGTCCTGACTCTACTCTCCCAGTCAATCCCGATGGCTCGTTGGCTTTCCCTAGAGGTGGTATGCAAGGAACAGGTGGAAGGTCAAGACATGGTGGTCTAATGCCAGAAAAGCTTATCTGGAGTTACATCATTCAGCTGTCGTCAGCACTAAGAGCTGTTCATGCAGCTGGGCTGGCATGTCGGATGATTGATCCATCGAAAATCCTGTTAATAGGAAACTCAAGGTATGTGTTACTGTTGTGGCATGTGTTCTCCTAACACTTCTCTCATGTTTTATGACCATATTATTATAGATCTTCAGATTATCTGTTCAAAACCATCATCATTTCCTGTTTTCCTTTTTAGGTTAAGAATAAACGGCTGTGGTATTTTTGATATACTAAGTTTCGATCCCAGCAATAGCCCCAGTGCAATGACTCCACACTTTCAAGTAAGATTTCATCATAAGGTGTAGTACACATAAGAAATACAAGTGCTAGTGCAATATTACATTGTTGAATGAATTGCAGAAGCACAAATGAGAAAAAATACAAATGACGGTGTTTTCTTTTTTGTGTGAAAATGGGCTCTGTACTGTCAAGTACCAAAATAAGTACCAGCCCAAGTTTTGTTTACACCAACTATATTATGCATGAATGTATGTATGTCTAAATGACATATTATTAACAATATTCAAAAGATTTGTTTGGAAACATATTCTTTCTATTGACTGAAAAAGTTTTTACTAGTAATTGTTTAATCATTAAATGTTTAGTCAGTGAAGCTTAAGCCAAGTTGAAAACTTTGGAGAATTTTTGTCCAATTAGTAATCAAATAACAGTAACTGATTTTGACTTTGTCATTGTAGCAAGAAGATTTGACTTCGCTTGGTAAGCTGGTTCTTGCCTTGGCAAGCTGTTATTCTCTGCAGTCCATACAGAGAGAACACATCCAACAATCCCTAGAGTATGTCGCTATGAACTATTCTTCTGACCTGAAGAACCTCATTATGTAAGTATTGTTACTTCTTCTGAAAAGACATGGCATGGTTACGGCATGACACTGACCTATGGACCTGCAGAACTTCTATACAGTAACCCCATTTTCTGTAGGCCAGTAGGCCTTTGTAAAGCATATCTGCACATTAAGTATATTGCTTTTTCATCATCATCATCAACATCATCTTTGCAACTTATTTGGTTACAGTTACCTGTTGGGAAGCCCTCCACCAACCATGATGAAAAGTGTCAATGACATCATGCCGATGATAGGAGCTCGATTCTACACCCAACTAGAAGCAGCCCAAGTCAAGTGTGATGTGCTAGAAGGAGAACTGGCCAAGGTAATCACCAAAAGCAAGTTTGAAGGTCTAAAGTGCCCTGGATTACAGTCTATGACTCTTTCAGTTATACTTTTCTATGATACTTAAGGCACGATTACCCAGAGCAATTTTCTCTGAAGATTGTCTCATACCATTTGTTGCAACGCAAGTTTCAGGGAGTTTTGCAGAGTGTAACTTACAGTGCAATTAAAAAAAAAAACGTTTCAAGACAAGTTGCAAAAGTAGAATTCCTTGCTACTTTTGGTGCCACTTTATTGCATCTGTGATGCACTGTGGAAACCCTCTTGCAACTTTTGTCACAACCTCTTTGTGTAATCTTACCTTTAAATCATTGTTGCAATAGGAAATGGAGAATGGAAGACTACTAAGAATACTGGCAAAACTTGGTATCATTAACGAGAGACCAGAGTAAGAGTAAAACTATTATTCAACATAAATTCAAGAAAATATATACTAGAGCATCTAATCTCTAGCCAGCTTTTCAAATTGTCCAGTGCATGCATTTTCTACAGTTGCCCACAAATGTCACGGCAAAAGAAAAATAGATCATGGCAATAGAATATAAATTTCAGTTTTTCTATTCTGGCCAGGCGTTGTCCGTTGACTGGCCATTTTAGCCCCTATTTACATGGCCATCCTTCACCCCTTGTTAATTTCAAGCAGTCCCTCCATCTTGGCTGATTCAACTGTCATTGTTTTTCTAATGTAACCACTGTTTGATTGTTTTAGGCTGGGTATGGATCATGACTGGTCAGAGACTGGTGACAGATATCTACTGAAGTTGTTCAGAGATTACTTGTTTCACAGTGTCACAGAAGATATTGTCCCAGTCATTGATTTGTCACATATTGTGACATGTCTTAACAAGGTAAAAGAAATCGTTTTGTCGTTGTTGTTGTTGTTGTTGACAAGCACTTGGAGTGATTGTTTAATCTCCTGAGCTGATCCTCTGAGCCTGAGGCTTCTGTCAAGCTGTTGATTTTTGCAAAGAAAATCCTTGAAGCAAAAAGGAGAGCCAACAAGCAACTCTACTTCACTCCAATCCTGGGAATCCTACCAGATCACATTGGTGAAAGGCGGCATACACTATGTCTTCCTAAAAAAAGGCATTTTTATGCTGTGGTTATGCCGATGCTGCAGTAGCATTCCTATACAGCTTTTAAGTGCATGATGTCTTCATAAATGAAAAAACGACTTCCAGGTCTAAAATGAATAACATTTCATTCCTATCTGCTCAAGGATTTAAGATATCGTTGAAGGATTTGTTCACCTTAACTTCAATAATTTTCCTTTGCAGTTGGACTCTGGTTCACCAGAAAAAGTCTGTCTTACATCAAGAGATGAACAGTCAGTGCTTGTGGTATCCTATCGAGATCTCCGTACATGCTTTGAAGGGGCTTTTAATGAAGTATTATCCAATTCACTTTCGTAGTAGATCATCCAACTGAGTAACCTTCTGTACATAAGTACATAAGAATTAACTACTGTTAATTAATAATTATAGTGGAAGAGGGAATGCTAATTTTCCTGTAGTTAAACTGCTTGCACACTTCAAAATGCATCTTTCACACTGTACAGTTTGACTGAACTACAAACTACACAAATGTATTCTTTAAGCATCATTTATTGGTGTTGTTATTAGAGCTTTTAACTGATTTTCCTTGCCAGTAATACAATCATTCCATACACTTACAGTATGTCCAAAATGGCACACGGCCAAGTGAGTTACATGAAAATGAGGCATTCAGGGCCAGAAGGAAAGAAAGAAAATGGTGTCTTTTCCAAGTAAACACATGTTCTGTCTTTCTTTCCTTCTTACATGCAATAATTATTTTACAACAACCTTAAACACATTGATTTCATAAACCTGGGTTTTGTTTTTTTATTTATTTATTTTTTTTTTTTTTACTTTTTTGTTGCTTGGTTTTTGTTTTTGTTTTTTGTTTGTTTTGTTTTTTGTTTTTTGTTTTTTTCTTCCTGGTTTGCTATTTTCTTTCCTCTTTACTTCAATTGCAGCAGTTAATTTCAGGAATGATTCTTATCCTAAAATTGGAAGATAAAATACCAGGGTGCTCATTCCATTGAACTAAGAAAGATTTAGAGTAGCGTATTATGTCATAGAACTTTATTCTTAAGATGGCATTATTTTAACAAATCGTAGTTATATATTCTATAAGAGGTTAATGCTATAAATTTTGAGTATTTTCTGTGAGATTAGAACAAAACCATGTGAAAATATAAATATATATACATACACTTGAGGTTTTTCTAGAAATTTTTTAATACTCCTTAAGTGAAAGTTTTAATGCCATTGAGATTAATTAATTATAAAAGAGAATTACATAATCTTGTGAAAGAAAAAAGACCTCAGGAAATCAAAGATATAGTTAGTAATATTTAATAAAAGGCTGTTGGAGCATTTAAAGATTTGATTATAAGGGTTATGCTCTTTCAGAATAATTCTAACGCAGGACTTGAACTGGATGCATAGTGTTTCTTCTTAAGGACCTAAAACTTGGATCAAACTAGAATGGTGACTACTAACCCTTTGACTACTTTAGTGTTTCTTCAGCTAATTAGTAATTGTGTACTTTAATAATGAACAACTAACGCATGTTGGCAGAACTGTCAGCCAACATATTGTCAACACTAACGTCTTAACCAACACAATTATATATAAGCGTTCTGGGAATCTAAAATTCACATTTTTAAAAAGGTATTACATATTACCTTTATTGTTCTTTGTGGTATAATCTTTATTGTTTTGCTTCACCAAGCTTTACTAAATACAGTGTAGATCTAATCTATGATGCTAGGAGTTCTTCTCCAAGTGGATACTCAAAATGCATCATTTCCTAATTCTATTACAACATCTTCTGCATGTTACCCATGTTCTTCATACAATTTTCTCTTTGGCTATCTGTTTCAGCACTCAATTCCAAAGTTGCCTCTCCTTCAGCTATTTATATTGAAAATTACAACAACATACAACAAACAAAAACTCATCCTGACTGGCATCCTACCTCACTCATTCCTTTGACCATTATTATTATTAATTAACTGATTCCATACAACTTTTTAAATGCTGAAATTTTACATGTAAAAGGTATGAATGTCACTAAATTGTACAAAAAATGTTCCAGGAAGCCCAGCTTTTATAACATTGTATTGCAATGGCATGCAAGAATAGTGACCAAAGCCCTTTTAACATGGGAGAACGATATTCCTAGAACTGTGATCTTTCTTGTAGGCAAATTATATGTGTTCACACTGACTGTGTTCAACAAAGGTTTCATGAAATGATTCATTTATAACCCTAGTAGGTGATACTTTTATTGCTTACATGGCAAACATTATGCATGCTTTGGTAAGACTGCAAGATCCTACTTCTAATAAAATCCTATTTAATACCCCAAAGAAGCCTGCCAATGTGCATTTAAACAGATAGCATGTTGGTAAATTCCCCTGCAAGGAAGATCCTGGTTCTAAGATTATCTTTCTCCCATATAATAGAGCTAACTGGTATATTTTCCTGTCTTTTACCATCTTCCTGCTCTTCCACAGTACCTGTACAGAAGTGGGTGAATATCTTATCTGTAAACGTCAAAGTTTTCAGATTATATTTTCAGTATTTATAGTAAAGAAATGTTACAATGTAGTTACCATTTTTAAGGAATTATTTTCAAAAATATAAACAGTAAGTATAAACAAACAGGTATGAAAATGAAAGAAAGCTGAAAAATAGTGTGAAAAATATTGATATTTACAAGTTACTCAGATTAATCTAAGATATCTATAAAGCTATCCATAGTATTAAGGCTAAGATTCCTTTTTTAATTTCTGAAATATTCTAAGAAATAAAGTGAAATAATACTTGAATTTGTGTACATTGTGTTTTGATGCAGAACTCGGCATCTCTTAGCCAAATTCAAATTGTTAACTTCACTTGAGCCAAACCTAATTGCGTCAAAGAAGACCACCTTACCAATGATGCATTGCTTTCTATGTGTATGGCTCATGTGAAGTTCAACATTTGACCAAACCCTATTTGGGGCATCATTTACTTGAACCACAGAACAGAAGACATATGATTAATTTTTAGCTTGCTTCCATCAACTTCCATTCCAGGAGGCAGGAACAATTGAATCTGGTCTAATCTGATTTACATGAGAAAGAATTCAGTTTCCCAGGGGAAAAAGACTATTGTTGTGCCTCCTGTCCTGGCTGCCATAACGTGAGTAGTGAAAAGCCAAAATCCATGCCCATTTATGAAGATCTACATAGTTTTGGAGAGCTTTCTTAGTACTTTTGCCCAAACAATGGTGTTGAGTAGACTCATCTGGGAATTGAACCCAGTCCTTTAACCTTTACAACAGGCATGTGTGCACCAGTACACCAATGAGTCTAGATGACATTGCTGAGCAGTACTGTCAGAAGAAAGCTCTCAAATAGTGCATCACTATGAACTGTGCAACTCTATGACTGTCTGCAGAAGAAAGTATACATACCTGGTATTATCATGGTACATGTTCAATCGCCAGGAATTTCCAGGGAGGGAGTTAACAGTACTGTTACCTATCATCACGCCAAGTGGTGCAGAGGGCTATCACGGATCTCTTTCACCTTTCCCTATTGGCCACCACAAACTGTACTTCATCTAATGAACTCCAGCCCCCCCCCCCCCCCCACCTCTCTCTCTCCTGCTCTACAGAGGAAGTACCTATAACAAAGTGTACCCTTCCACCTTCACTTCCCATTTATCCCCTTGTGAATTCCATTGTTGCATACAATGAAAAAATAGATATATATACAGGCTGCTTTGATAACTTAAAAAAAAGGAACCATAAGTCAGGGAACACTGCCCACTTCCTTTCCCAGAACTTTATTTCTATGTACTCTGAAGCATAAACCAGAAAATGGATTCCATACCAGGAACAACCTGACCCAAATCCAAGTGCATTTCATGTTATTCATACATCCCCAGGACATGGACAGAAATTGGTGCACTGATGAGGGACCACCCACCCACGACCCATTTTCAATTCCAAACAAATTGGTTCTCTGATTACAACCCCCTTCCCTCTAGAATATCTTCCCTCACCCCATACAGAAAGCCATGAATCAATGATTAGAGTCCCCCCCCCC
>OCZR010036370.1:55859-79295 GCA_900234385.1 Anemonia viridis
CCCCCCCCCCCCAACCCAACTTATTGAATGATTTTAGTACAAAAACAAGCTAAACTAAAAAGGTAACTACAGCTGAACTTAACAACTGCCATAAAGCAATATGAATGAAAGAAAATTATAATAATATCAGTTCCATACAGTTCAATATTGAATACATTTTTAATCTTTTATTTTTCTGGATTTTTGGATAACATGAAGCCAATCAGTTAGCAGAGTTTTATATTACTGTCTAATCTATACTAAACATGTTCTTTTAGATTCATGATGCCAATACAAGTTATCTCTTCTGATAATGCTACACTAGCTCTAAATATCTCTTGGTTTTAGTGTTCATGATGCCAATTGAAGATGTTCATTTGCTCTTTTTTTTTCCCATATCCATTTTTTCTTCTTTTTTTCCTTTTTTTTTTCCTTCTTTTTTTTCTTTTCTTCTTTTTTTTTTCTTTTCTTTTTTTCTTCTTTTTTTTCACATTTCAATTTTTAGTTCCCTTTTTTTTGTCCATGATTTTTCTTTTCTTCATGTGTCCAGCATATCAAATTGTCCCATATCTACAGAACCATTTCTTCTCTAGGAAATCCCATGCATGCTCCTGGACCCACCATCCCACCTCTACCACCCATCATACCTCCTCTGCAGCCCATCATTCCTCCTGGACTACCCATCATACCACCTCTTGGACCCATCATTCCTCCTGGACCACCCGTCATACCACCTCTTGAACCCATCATTCCTCCTGGACCACCCATCATACCACCTCTTGGACCCATCATACCACCTCTTGGACCCATCATTCCTCCTTGATTGCCCATCATACCACCTCTTGGACCCATCATTCCTCCTTGATTGCCCATCATACCACCTCTTGGACCCATCATTCCTCCTCGACCGCCCATCATACCACCTCTTGGACCCATCATTCCTCCTGGACCACCCATCATACCACCTCTTGGACCCATCATTCCTCCTGGACCACCCATCATACCATCTCTTGGACCCATCATTCCTCCTCGATCACCCATCATACCACCTCTTGGACCCATCATACCTCTTCTGCAGCCCATCATTCCTCCTCTTGGACCCATCATACCTCTTCTGCAGCCCATCATTCCTCCTCTTGGACCCATCATACCTCGTTGGCCACCCATCATTCCTTCTCTTTGACCCATCCTACCTCGTTGGCAACGGCCATGCTTGCAAAAATGGCCGCAGAAAGTAGGCTTGTTAGGCGCCATCCTTTTCAATTCGTGTTCTTTATGGACTTCATTTTCTTTACACTCGGGGCACAGCTTCACGTTCTCACAAGGAGGGCATTCAAACACAGCTTCAGCAGAATGGCATTCTTGGCAGACTTGTTCTTCCTCTTGTACATCTTCCTCCATCACAGTATTCACTATGATACGCAGTACATCATCTGCTGTAACACGAACAGCTTCGAAAAACTCCTCGTCGTTCGAGAGAATCACTTGATCTTGTTCGTCATCGATCCAAAAAACTTCAAGTTCTTTACCTTGTAATTCAGGGAAAAGATTCTGAATCTTTTCAAGCAGGGCTGCAAAGCTTAGAGCTTCTTCATTGATATCGCCGATAGAAAACCGACGAACTTCAGGTTCCAACATTTCTTCATTGAAGGAAGCTCGTACCTTGACTTGAACAACAACCATCTTGGCTTTCTCTGGATTTCTTGAACAGTTATAGAATATTATTATTCTGTTGTCTTGCTCTTGTAGTAGGAATATAGAAAGCAACGAGAAGTTGTACAGTTTATATAATCATTTTCCAGGCGTAATGTTCTATTTTTAGCCAATATTATCTCATGGGTTCTGTAAAGTGCTTGGTCACCGTGACCAATCAAAACAACAGGGGGAGGCGTAACAATATTCTCGTATTACAAAATTTAGTACATCCCATACATCAGCCCTCGGGGATCAAAGGACCACATTTGACTCTTGATCTTTTGCTTTTATGCTGGCTTCCCCCAGAAAGCAAGAATCATCCGAATCACCTCTAAACTTAGCGTGACATTACGCAATGAGTCTATTTCACAACGACGTCACGGCTTGTTTACATTGCAAGAATAATAGAAATTTATGCTAAATTGGTTTTCTTCGGGATATTTAGTGTGATCTCACTTTTTACAATAATTCTCAATAAACCGAATTTCATCGTGATTTCATTTGTTATCTTCTTGCAAGTCCATGATGAGTTTTAATTAAATTTGTCGTAATGATTAGTCACGCAAACATAATACCACAGGTAGTCCAAACATTTTTTTAAATATTACTCAAAATTCCAAAATTTAGTTGGTAAATGATTGGGGGTATTTTCAATAAAACTTTTTTTGCGATAGGCCATTTCTTTTGTCCATTTTAGACCATGTGTTATTCCATTTCGAATAGGATTCTTTGTTTCATTTGCATCCTGACAAAGAAATGATACTCAAGGGAATGACACATGGTCTGAAAATGGAAATTTATAACATTATACCCAAGGTAAACAAACTCAAGAAAGGGTGTAAAAATATTAGAGAAATTCGAAATATAAATGAAACTTGGACTACATCTGTAAAGAAAATTGTATTTTTATTTTTATTTTACTTTTTGCTACAAATATATCAATCTTTGTAATATTATCAAAATCAATTCACTCAATATTTTTCTCAAGATCTAAACTTTTATCTTTTTTTGTTTTCATGCAAAAAAGATTATGAATTTAAATGCACTGCAGCATTAGAGAGTTAACAAGCAAGTTTTATTTTTGTGCTGATTATATTTAAGTACAATATGAAGGTCCTTGGCCCTGAACTAGGTATAGGGTCTCAGTTTGGTTGATGTTTTTTTTCATACCAGTTCTGAAAACTGGTTTTGGGACACCCCCTCTTAGGCAAATTCCTGGCTATATAAGCCCCTGCTATATTTCACTATGTTGATATTGAAACTTTGACCTTATTCTATAAGTCTTAAGTGCAAATCTTTGACTATTGTAGCCCTGTCTGGGATAGTGTCGGCAAGACATTATTACTTGCTCATCATATGACATATACAGTCTCAGACCCTCAGGCTTCAAGTACAGAGGTGCTACACCCTGGAATAAGTTGACACCTGAAGTGAAAAATGCTCACACCTTACAGTCCTTCAAAGGTGCTCTTAACCAAAACGTTTGATATTGTAAGTTTTACTATTTCATTTATGTTATTTTATATACTGTATATAATTTACAAGATTGTACTTTACTTTTATCATGCATGGCTACTTGAAAAAAGCTAAGCTGAATGTACCATGTATAAATAAAAGTGATCATCATCAACTGTATGGAGAAAAAGTCTAGAAACATCCAGATTGATACACCTTATAGTTGAGAGTTCCTTGACTGTGAACTATATAATGTCAGCTGTAAAGTTTGCTCTTGTTTTATCCAATACCCTTATAACATAAGGCTTTATCCTTCTTATGGCTTGTAGCATTCAATCTTGCTAACATTAACCTTGAAATCTTTCTTCCAAACGATGTAGGTCGTTGAACTTGAGATCAACATTCATTACATTGCAACAGATTGTCTTGTTCTTGGAGCTCTTGATCTTGGAGCTGCAACAGGTCTGGGCATCCACTGTTCAATCTCAGCCTGTGATGAAACAGGGACTTCCATGGTCATGTTATCTGAGCCTCGACCAAAGCAGATTTTCAGCATGATGAAAAAAATAGGTGTGGCTAACAAAGCTGAATGGTAAATCACATCAGTGACAAAGGGATTAGAGAAACTTGTCCAGTACACTATGAAACTAACCAGTGGCAGGACTGACAGCTTAGCAGTGAGGTAACAGTGAGATTTAGGTGACATTCTTGGATCTGCTCCTGATGTTAAATGGGATGACCCTAACAGAAGTGCAACCACGAAAATTAATAACTGTGCAATGCTGGCACCAAATATAACTACTGAGCTAAACCGCACTGCAAGAATTTCATTCTTGTCTTCATTTTCTCCAAACTTGTTTATGACAGCTGACAATAAGGGGGAGAGTCCCATGAAAGCTAGTGAGATGTTGTTGCAGACTAACATCACTTGGTTCATCTTCTTGATGCAGTGGAACAAAGAATGATGGACAAACCAAAGCAGTGCGACCACAAAGAAGGTGCCACCAAAAGTTATGAACTCCCTCCATAAATTCACCAGGGACTTTTGAATTCCTTTTTCATCAACTTCTGCCTTGGTAGGGAAATCTTCAGCAGTAATATCCAACACAAGTAGAGTAGCTACAATGGCAAAGGCTCCATCACTAAAACACTCCACACGTTCAGTATCAATCTGGTTCCCAAACATACGATCAAAGTCTGCTCTCCCCATGTGAATGTTCATCACACTTCTAAAGATGAAGCCAAGGAGACGATGTAGACAAGGAGAAATGATAACCAACCCAAGGAGAATCCAGGCCACATCTTTGTTTACTATGCTCAAACTAGCAGCTAAGATAAACAGACAAGGATTAACCATCTTCTTCAACAGCATGTAGTTTCGATGCTCTCTTCTTTGATCAAACGGGAGATCCAGGATTTCATTTGTGAGGAGCCCATCGTTGCTAAAACTGTAGATAATAATGATCACCTCCAACAGTTCGAGGATCAAAAGGTCAACACAGATCAAAATCGTTGGAGTAAACTTCTTATAAAATGTTGCTTCAAGATTGCAGGTAAAAGGCAAAAAGCACACAAACAAAAGAGAGGTGAGATTCAACCACACTAAGATATCATCTGTGTGTGAAAGGATACGGAAGCGATTGACATGGGATTCCCAAATGGAGCAAATCACCAAGAACGCTACAAAATACACAGCTACGCTCACCCATCTCTCCTCCATGAGTCCTTCGAGACTGATTTTACTGTCCACTTCAAGCTTCCGAATTGGAAGTATGAGGATTGTAGCAACGATTGGAAAGACGGCATCATTGAAGGCTTTCAGGCGATTCAGGTGGAAGAAATCCCTTTCGTCCGCCATGTTTACTTTCAGTTTTGAAAAGACGCGGAAGTGATCATGTGAGATTCACGCGAAGGAGTTATGCTCGGACGAACCTCGGAAGAATGCGGAACATTCGGTTGAAAATCGTCGAAAATATTTAAAAAAATTGTTACCGAAAGCTACCGAAGCTTACCGAAACTCAAACGAAGCTTCCGAAAAAAATAAGATGGAACGGATGCTGAACGGATGGGGATTTATTCTTGATTTATAGGGAAAAACATTTTTATTCTTTTTGATAGTTCTTATAAAGTGTGGGCATTATCAAAAGTACAAAAATTAATAAAGAAATTCTGGAATCTAATTTGTGTATATAATGTTTATGTTTGGGCCTCCTGTGTATGAATACAAAATGGCGGGCGAACAGTGTTGTTCTGATTCTCCAAACACAAATAAATCTTCTAAAGAAGCAAGCATCTTTGAAGCTGCACAACTAGGGTAAGAATCTTTAACATGTCAAATTAATCATATTCTGGTTTATTCCTTCGAGTGGCACTTTATTTTCCCTGTTGTTTTGCGGTCTTTTCTGGTTTCTTCAAACGAACAAGTGAATATAGCTGACGTATCGTTAGCTTGTTGTATTTATGCATCAACAGCTGTTGAAAAGATATCGGGAAAATCTTATTCCTTTACTTTTTGATTGAACATAAAATCAAACCAAAATCATAGCTAACCCTGAGCAACTATGGAGTGTAAACTTGAATATTGTTACTTTGTTGTTTATGTATCCAATCCCTTATTTATTTTCAGGAATATCCAAGCATGCAGGAATCTGGTCAGCCAACATGGTGTCAAAATCTTGAACGAACATGATGAAAAAGGTCACACCCCACTTCATTGGGCAGCACTTGGGGGCCAAGTTGAAGTCCTCAAATTTTTCATAAATTGTGGTGCAGATGTCAATCGGCAAAGTAAAGCTGATTATGGACCCTACCCTATTCACTGGGCATGCGTCAGTGGTCACATAATGGCAGTCGATCTACTCTTGCAAAATGGAGCTAACATAGACTCTGCTGATAACAAGGGTTGTACACCATTGATAATTAGTGCACAATATGGTAGGACAATGCAAGCTGGATATTTGATTGGTAAAGGAGCCAAGGTGTATTTGACAGATACTGAAGGAGACAATGCCCTTCACTGGGCAGCTTTTAAAGGTTAGTTGTCCTGCAAAGAATAATGACCTCTCTGTCTTGGGTAAATGTTTTTCCATAAGTTCAAACAATGAACTTGATGTAACAAGAGAAGCTAATGTGAAATGCTTGGTTATTGTCAACCAACATGGCAGCTATGATGCAGCATGACATATGGACTAGAATGGCAAAACAGTTTGAGTTCCTTTTTCTATAATGTTCTTAGAACCATATTTTCTTTTCATAGGTCACAGTGAAACAGTTCAACTTCTTTTGTATTCTGGTTTTGACCCAAAACAGAAAGATAAATTTGGTCAGGTAGGAACTGCTTTAAAAACTACCATGCCATGAACTAACAGCCAGTCAAAATATCCAGCCAAATACATTTTTGGCAACTATATTCTTTTAAGACTGACAGTAGATTGTAAGGTTCTTAAACACCTTTTAATTTTTTCCATTCCAGACTCCTTTACATTTAGCTTGTTTGAGTGGAGATCTGCTGACGGTAGAGCATATTGTTGATATGGTAAGGATACCCTACAAACCATTATTCATACAACTTTACTTTTCTTAACTTCACCTGTAACAGAAATCAGAAGCAACCTACACAGATGCAGTAGTGTACTGATCATTAGCAGGGCTGGTCTTTCTTCACTTCTAAGTGATAAATGCAATACTTAGTTTGTTTATGAGCAATAAATGATAGTAGTAAAAATTATAAAGAATATAAACCAATGATTTTATAATAATATTGTTACTGTTATATAGATGATATCTCCCATTAACTTGCACAACAAGAGCAGTTATGAGCTGAATATTATCAGTAAATCTGTAAGTCAGTTCAGTGGTATTCTAATCAGCAAAAGCTGGCTTGATTTGTATTTGGACCATGGGAGAGGCTTGTGAGAACTTCTGACACTCTGTAATTCACCTATTACTGTACATGAATAAATGAATGAATACATGAATGATTGAAAAGGGTTTTTCATTGGAGCTACAGGCAAAATGGTAGACCCTTTTCATGTGATACCAAAGTAGCTCAGTTTGGAAGGCAAAACAAGATCTCCTGATAAATGGAACTTATTGATTTGTCCTCCAAATTGAGCTGCATTCAATGTGCTGCTATGCATCTATTGCCCCAGTTATTTCAGTATCATTCACATCAGCCTGCCAAGGATTCTTAATGTCATTTTTCTTTTGTTTGTTTGTTTTAGGAGGTCGATATTAATGGCGAAGATGCAAATGGCAAAACACCACTGATGTTAGCCATGGGTCGCGATCATAAAGATGTCATCCACTTTATGCATGGCAAAATCAATAGATTTGTAAAGTGTAGTTTGAGGTGAGTGGATTTACATATTATTAAACCATATTATAATCAAGTAATCCTTAGTTTCATGATGCAGGATCTGCTTTGTTTGAAATGATGCACAGCTTACCCTAGCCTGTTGTCCAGGGAGTGCTCTCAATGTATCAACAGTATTTCAAACCTTGTATCTCAAAAATGTTGCTCAGGCCTGTAGATTGATCACTTTGACCAGAGTACCAGTGACTTACCGTGACTTGAATTCTTGCATTTTGTAGGGATGTCATCTTTGGTCCCCCTGGTCGTTCAAGAGGTGCTCTGTTGTTTTATTTTGCTAATCTGTTTCTTTGGGGTTATCCTGTTTATTTCTATGATGTAAGTAGTTGGTTATGGTCCATCCTTTCATCCTCCATCCATCTGTTCATCTATCCCCAGGGCTCCCTCTCTTCCATCTATCCTCCCTCCCTCCCTTCAGGTTCCTTCCTTCCTTCCTTCCTTCCTTCCATCTATCCTCCCTCCCTCCCTTCAGGTTCCTTCCTTCCTTCCTTCCTTCCTTCCTACCTTCCTTCTGTCCATCCTTCCTTCCATCCATCCATCCATTCATCCCTCCCTCCCTCCATCATTCATCAGTCTGTCCATTCATCCATCATTCCCTTTGCTAACAATATATTTTCCTTCTCACTCTTTTCCAGGTACTGCCCATGTCATGGGAGTTTACCAAAGGAATTCATCTAGTATTTCTTATCTTCAATGTCCTCATGTGGGTTACTCTGTATTTAGCAAATTCAAGGGAGCCTGGATTTCTAAAGTGCAATACATCCGACTATGACATGGCTTTAAAGCAGGTATGAGGTACTAGTTATAGTGATTAACTCCACCCCCCACCCCCATCCCCCATCCGCCTAAAAATTGACTGGTCCCTAGAACCTCATCAAACTTCACAAACTCTCCATATTATCAATAACTTACAACAATTTAATATTACAATGCCAAATTACCTAGATAACATCTATTGTTTTTCTATCCAAGGTGCCATTTTTTGATGAATGGCAAGCCAAGACAGGCCAGAATCCACTGGAGAGTCTGTGTCATACATGTCGACTGGTGCGTCCTCTGCGTGCCAAACACTGCAGAATATGTAATCGATGTGTGCAACATTTTGACCATCATTGTCCATATATTAACAATTGTGTAGGCTTACATAATAGGTAAGTAAGTTATTCACACTGACTTTGTGTGTGAACTAGGACAATATTGTTTTTAAAAGTGTCTATGGCCCCTAACTCAATATTTTCAGTACTGATTCTACATCAAGTGAATACTTGAATGGTAAAATATTTTTATATGATTTGAGTGATGCATCTTGGAGCCTATCAAGGTTTATAGTTAATGCTGTGACGTCATTTACGGCATCATTAAATATACAAAACTTTTTCTGTTTCAGGGTGCCGTTCTTCTTATTCACTGTCTTTGTCAATATCTGTAGTTTACTCACTCTGTACTTTGCTGTAATAATGTTGAGGATCTATGGTTTTAGTTTCTTGTACGTCATTGGATTTCTACAGTTCGTTGTTGTCTGTGCTCTTATGATTGCACTAGTGTTATTCCAGGTAAGGATTGCGCATTTTCATGAAGTCACGTGGTGATTTCCCGCCATTTTGAAACAGCCACCGCAGCACTCGTTGATTGAACCCTGCGCATGCTTGCTGCGTTTGTTGCGAAGTTGATTACATCAAGCATGCGTAGTATTATCTGTTATATCTGCTTGATACAATAGATTTTCTTTCCTGCCTAGCCTCGCAATAAAGCGCTCCAGGATGAGGTTCCGCCTCGATCGAATACTTTGTCCGCGGAAAGCGTTGAACGCCCAGGATTTCTGAATGTGTTGTGTTTTTCAGGCTAATCAGATCAAGGTCAACCTAACCACGAATGAAAGAATAAACCAGAAACGGTACAAATACCTGAAAGGTGCGTCAGGACTCTTCACCAATCCCTTTGACCGCGGGGCGATAAAGAACTGCATGGAGTACTTCCACTGGATCGACGTGCCGAGTACTAAACAGAACCTTATGTATAACATATGAAGTAGATTGTGCATCCCTGACGTAGTTCCTCAGAGTCGGTGTTGTGCTTAGCAATCCGCATTAAAATGATCAGCCATCAAGAAAGAAGTGCTTCTAGGAAACTAAAGAATTCTCGGCGCTGGTTAAATACATTCACAGTAACTATGCTACATTTAATGCGCAGACACATGCACGATGCGATTTTTCATGCGACACGTCGCAAAACCTAGATCGTATCGTGTGACCACCCGTACGACATTGTGTTCACACTGTGAGGTTCATCGCGCGCGTTTTTATTTTTCGCGATGTCACACGTAATTACGTCGCAAGGGTGGTCACACGGTGCGTTCCCTATTTGTTGTCGCATTCAACATTGAATGAAAAAGCACATCTCGGTGTCTGCATCTTCAAAGTTACAATTCGAGCTTTCATATCACGAACTTAGTGCCCGAGTCTTTTATGTAGCTTTAATAATTCTAAAACAAAACTTGGGTTTTCCTAGACTCTCAATCGGTGGTTTCACTTCTTACGATGAAAACCCGCAACATAGAATTTGGAATAAATTATGACAAAAAAATCCAATTAAATAGTAGTAGATAACATATTCTTAAGAGATAGGCATCTAGTTTATTATATTTTGGAAAGATATCTTGTAATAATATATAATATTATAGTACAAATCGTGCCTTTTCATGAGCGGGGTCGTACGTTTCGGACTTCGGGAACGCGCAAGCAGATCTTGCTCCAACTTTGGACCATTGCCTGTCATTCTACTTGGTATGTTCATCAAAATGTTTAATTTACTATACGAGGATGCGCAGTCTGCGGATCGTGATTATGTTATGTGTGAAAATTCTAGCCCACAATACACAGGTTTTCCTCAAAAAATCTGCGGAAATGCGATTTTCAATTAGCTTCGAAAATTAAGGTCAACAAAGCCGTGAAATTCATTGCATTCCCCTTTTTTCTGATAGGTCTATGTTTTGACATTTCTTTTGATGTTTTTAATGTTATTAGATGAAAGGTTTTCACGGAGTAGAGGCACACTATCTAACCAGGCATGACCAGCTGGCATGTGGCTGTACACTTATTTGTAGAAGGAAGTCTTGGAAACCCTAGAACCGTACTAAAATCACCGACCGTTCACTCTCAGTTATTTCAGATTCCTATGATTTTTGACTTAAAATTTACTTAAATGCTTGACAAAAAAAAACCCAAAAATAGATTGATTTTTTGAGGGGCATTTTAGTGGGTTCCGCATGTAAAGGAATTCTAAGAACGAGTTTGTTGTTGGGTTGTTTTGGACAGAACCTGCTCGACCGAGAAACTCATATGGGTGAATGATTAAAATGTATGAGTGTCACATGAAAAACCAAATGAAAGCAAAAACCGTAAAAAAATGAATCTTTGAACTGAATCGCATCGCAAAGAAAAACTCGGCTTTTGAATAGGCTTGAATAAGACAATTTTGACCTCAAAACTACAGGAAAACATGAAAAAGAAACTTCGCAACACCTGTGTGGGTAAAACAGCTTGAAAGTCCCTTGATTTTCGAAGATGTTAGATGTGGTAAATAAGCCAAATATCTGGCTTGCTTGTTGGGAAATGTTGGCACTTTTACTATCAACAAAAGCGATGTCTGGGGAACAGCAATACGTGGGATTTGACCAAAGTGTAAGTATCTAACTATATTTTATATATATATATATTGACTTAAAATATATGTTAACTGCCCTAAATAGGAATACAGTTTGAAAGAAAAATAATCGAAAAATTTTTTCAGCAATTTTATCAAACGTAGTTATTTATTTTTTGAAAAAAGGTGGCCCAAAATCTTTCGGTAAGACAACGTTTTTACACGAAGGGTTTTAAAAGCGAATACCAGCCCAAAACAAACCAGAGATAAGACTACTTTTAATAGTAAATGTTAAAATCTGGCGAAGATCGAAAACATCGTGAGCGTTCACTCGGGCTTTCCAATTTTGAGGAAAACGGTTATTTTTCAACGCCAACAACTCGAAGGAAAAAGAAAGTAATTATATAGCAAGGAAAACGGATAGAAGGAAAAAATAGGATGGGAGGAACGGGAAGAAACGGAATGATAGAAGGAAAAATCGGACTTAATAGGAAAGAATGTACCCACAACTGCAAATGAAAATGCGAGAAACACGATACTAATTAGACAGTTCTTTAATTAACTAATTAAGCTTCACTTGAATGACAGTTGGGTACACACTATAGCTAATAATATCAAGTCAGGAATTGTTTTTCGCTGCCGGTCTTTCAGTAGCAAGTCTTCCATATCATCAACCCAAGCGGTGTGCACCGCATTTTGACTGTTTCTCACGGTTCTGCATGAATAATCGAATTTCAACAAAATCAACCGAGCCATTTCAATTAAACCTGCTGCGCTTCATTCATTTAAATAGGAAAAGTCAAAGGCGTCGATGTTAATGCCTTTGAAACACATTCTTAAAGATCAAGTGAGCCGCAATGACTGCTCCGTACTGTAAAACCCAGGTCCGTAACCAAGGGTGGACGCGCCCCCATTATAGCAGAAGGTCCGCTCATTCATCATAGGATCTTTTTCTTAGACATCCCATTTTCTAAATAGTCAATTTTCATTCACAGACGAAGGAAAATCACACTAAAATAAACCATGTAGTTTGAAGTTACTATTTTTATTTATATATGCCTTGAAATTCACCCTGGTTAGTACGGCCCTGAAATGCAGTCAGGCCATTTCTGAAACTGGCCCTTTCGTTAGGGCGTCAACAAAAATATGTTTTAGACCACGTATCACTTCCCTGAAAACGGATTTCTTTGTTTTATTGGTGATGTCTTAGCAGACCTTCAATTAATAAGGGTCTTAGTTATCTACGGGATATCGGTGAAGACGTGAAGTTCTACAATAGAAGTAATTCTTTTAAAACTCCGATGTTTTTAAACATTAATATAATATATCAGTATTGTTTAGAAATATCTTCTTGAGATTCACGAGAGTCACGTGATGTTCTTTGTACGTATTTCAGGGCAGCGGCAGCGGTTACCATATCAACGTCTTCACCAACGAAGATTCGTCAATTCTCAAGTTCTTTCAAAAACCTGAAGAAAGGACTAACAGAGTGAAGCAAGCCAAACCTTTCCTGGACTTTCTTTCTTATTACAAGAGAAAGGTCTACCCAGACAAGCTAGACCAAGAACTTTTAGAAGCCATTGAACACCATATCGAGGAAATTGAGCCGCAATTTCGGTCAGCGTCATTTGCGCAGTTATGGCATGCGCTGAGATTACCGCTGACCGAATTCTTTCGTCCAAAAAGTTCGGATTATTTACTCGCGGAGTTTGTGAAGTGTCTCTATGGCAACGCAACAAATATGAGTCCACAGTCTAAGTTACCAGAGTTCGTCGATGAAGTGAGAAGAGATCTTATTATTTGTAAGATCGGAGAAATCTTGGATGCCAACAAGACACAGACCACAAAGCTGTCCGGCAGACCAGTTTTTCATCAGTTGTGGAAGGTACTTAGGGGTCCAATGACCCCGCTTCTCGTAGCAGATTTAAGAACAATGGTACGGGAATTGGCACAGTATACATCGAGGTTTGAAATGGCGGGAATCCAGTATCAGTTACCGGGGAAGATGTCCGAAATTCGACGTGATGTGGTGATCTGTAAAGTGGACGATGTATTCAATGCTCTTTACGATACGAATGTCAATGAACTCGAGAGGGAATTGTAAGACAAGATTGGATTGGTATGGATGGAACCATTAATCAAGTCCGTAACAAGCGCGCATTGAATATTGCGCAATAGTATGTTTGCCGCACCAAATACGATCTAGACAGTTGTATGTAGGTTTGTTAAATCAATATAACCGTAAAGTACAAATATTGCGCAATAGTATGTTTGCCGCACCAAATACGATCTAGACAGTTGTATGTAGGTTTGTTAAATCAATATAACCGTAAACTACAAATATTGCAGAATAGTATGTTTGCCGCACCAAATACGATCTAGACAGTTGTATGTAGGTTTGTTAAATCAATATAACCGTAAACTACAAACCTTCGATCGATACCATGATGTCCACAAAAGATGCATAATCTATCATTAGGTGACCCTTTTGCGCGGGGATGAGATAATTTATTCTACTGGGCGATGCGAGCCCTTATGTAAACCGCCGCCTTCACAAGAAACACACCAATAGAAACCCGCGGAGAAACTGAAGTGTTTGAGTGAAGAAAAACTAAATTAAAGATTTATACTAAAAATCTATGGCTAGAGACTCAAAAGAGACCTGATCGCTAATCAGTTAAACTATTACTGAATGGACTACCTCGATCAAGAGACGATAAGCCGGCCATCTTGAATCATCACAAGACAACATGGGGCAAAACACTCCAAAGATGCACAGATTCTTTGTTCATCTCGATCATTCTTTTCTTTCATCTTTTGTCAAATTGTCTTGTGGTGAACTGCCCGCCATTACTGTAACAAAGCTTTGTTTATTTGTCCCTACCAAGTGGCCAACATATCGTCGACTGTAGTCCGTTAGGGACCGCCCTACTAAAGCCGTACATATCGTTGCATGTCAGACGAATAAACATGTGATATTTTTGAGAAAATAGTTTTAACTTAAAACTGAAATAAAAAACTGAAAATTAATTATAAGGATTGCAAATTTTTTTCTCATTTTACTACTAAAAAAAGGAAACCAATATCGTCAATTGTGAAGGAAAATATCATATTTGAACCAAAACAGACTAGTAATTTGAAAACAAGACAGACTGACCGAGAACTGAAAAATATGCTTACTATCATGGCATTCGATATTCGATTTCTGGTTACTGATATAAAGCTTAGAGACGCGCTGAAAAACATGTCTCTATATGTTGGCTAACTCAACGGAATAAGTGTTTTATAGAAACTCATTCGAAACACAATATCGAGAACTAAACTTTATATCTATGCCTCATCTTAGCTCAAAAAGGATTGCGTTTTTCTTGGACTGTGGTGTTTCAGTTCTCAGACAAAATAATTTCAAATCGTAAGTTTACTGAGCTTCTTTATATACAAATCGCTTATCTGAGAAAAGCGAACACTAGCTGGAAACCATCCCTCTATCTCTCATGATGAATTCATATTAGTATTTGTATAACTTCATCTAGATATTATTTTTGATATCGCTTCAGCTGCCAGTGAGTGAACTATAGAGGCCAAAACACTTCAGAATATTTTAAGAGGTGACTTGCTTAAGTGAGTCACATCTCAAATGGTGTATTATCGGAGTCTATTAATCACGATAAAGACGCTTTATGTGCGTTTGTTCTGAGTGTTGTGGAGCGATAACGGTCTTCAACACTTTTGGAAAACACGTTTGGAAGGTTTGGAAGCGGAAAGAAAGGATTAGTTGAGATGAATGGCTTCTGGCGAACAAGATTAATGGCTTTGTTTGAATGCTGAATAAAAAAATGAGAAAATGGAAAATAAAAAATAATATACAAAACATATCTGAGGAGCTTTTTAATATTAATTGCTAATTCTGTGAGCTTTTAGAGGGAGAAGAGGCTTTGGTTATCTAGGGCGGGCTAATCAATGCTGGGTAATTACACTATTGCGTGTCTTTGCGCGCGTTGAACGACAGAACGTAGATCGATATCATTGAATTTAGGGCTCCAAAGAGCTAAGTGGGTAGGTAGAAAAAAGGTATGAATACTGTAGGTGGGTAGGTAAGTAGGTAAAGCTATAGAAAGGTAGGTAGTTGGGTATAGGTATGTGGCTGGGTAGGTAGGTGGGTGGCTGGGTAATATGTGGCTGGGTAGTAAGGTGGGTGGGTAGGTGGGTGGATGGGTAGGTAGGTGGGTAGNNGGGTAGGTATGTGTATATGTATGTGGCTGGGTAGTAAGGTAGGTGGGTGGGTGGGTGGGTGGGTAGGTGGGTGGGTAGATTGGTAGGTAGCTATAGAAATATAGGGAGATGGGTAAGGAGGTAGGTAGGTACTATAGGAAGGTACTGGTATGTGGGTATAGGTAGGTGAGTAGGTAGGGTAAGTTAGGTAGGTAGGTAAATATATACGCACATTGAAAGAAATAAAATGGAAGAAAGAAAGAAAGAAAGGAAGGAAGGAAAGAAGGAACAAAGAAAGCGCACCTAATCCACTAATGTGCATGTCAAATATTGTCATTTAGGAATGACAGATTCATCTCACTAGACTGATTCGCATCCCTCAACCTTTGATCGCCTAAAATAGAAATGACCATCAAACTAGTTAATGGCCGATTGGACATAGGTCTGATATCAAAACCATTACTCGGATTGAGAAGAAGTATAACTTGCATTGATTGGATTGCACCACAAGGCCGCTACAAGGCTACTGATATAAGCCGACAAACACCGCTATTATCACGCTAAGCAGGATTATCCAAACACCAACTTATCTAGTCTTGAAAATATCCACTTCGAAAATACTTTCACAAAGGCATTTTGTTAAAAAAAAAAAAAAAAACAAGATCGAAGTCTTGGGATGATGTTTGTGGTTGAGACAGAAAGACTGATAGGATATTTCTCAATATCCGGCTTTGGGAATCATTTTGTTTGTGGCTTTCAGCACCTTTATTAAGATCGTCAATTCTAATCCTTTCCCAGGAAATGGCCACAAAAAGGCCTATTCACTGAAAGCATGCTCTTCGAACTCGGTGTTATTTGCGGAATGATTTACAATGAAAAGGATTTCTAAGAAAACCACCAAATAACATTGGGATTTATTATTCCCGACCACAGCACTAAAAATAACTTCAGTACATCAGTCATGTTGACTCTGGGAATGTTTTTCGAGTTGAAATGAAAATTACTTTAAAGTGAAATTTTGAAGCTTCTTGCAGAAACTACGGTGACCTCATAGTTAGAACAACAATTTAATCTTCACTTATACAGCAACGTCGTCGCTTTGAATAAATGTTTTGTCAAAAGGTACTATTCATTAATCATGTAGATAATACCTTTGAAGACCATATTTGTTCTTTCTGCAAGGAAGATGTGATTAAAGTACTAGTCTCTTTGTCTATCTTTTGTTCTGGACATTAGACCAAGTAAGCGCGGTACATTTAATTACTATTAAATTGTCAGGACACGTTGATATAGATAATTAAATAAATTAATCAATCTAAAATGGTAAATCAAATGGGCAGGATCGCTAAAGTTAGTACTGCTCAGTGCCACGAAGACAACATGCGAAAAGCTTATTTTGAGGTTGGTTTTGTTTTTGGAGGAATCAGAGATTGTAATGATCAACAGTAACTAATCCACTGTTTAACACTTTCCATCAGTGGGCATTCTTTTGGTGCTTTTTTCATTTCCTTGGTGTTTGTTCAACATTGACAATATTCTAGTCAATCAGCAAATTCTGGAAATGAATCAACTAAGATCTGTGCCACGCAAGGAAAAAGTTGAAATTAAAATATTATAAGAACTGAAATAAGGCTGGCATCTCTTTTCTTTTGTCTATGTGATACTGCAGCTTCTGTTAGCGATACGAGTTAGCTTGTTTATTAGTATTTTCGCGGGTTTTTTTTGTCATATCTTTGTTGCCCGGCAAGGTTCAGTTTCTTCCATATCTCATTCGATCCATGCATTCAACTGACCCAGCCGAGTTTGTTTATCACAGAACTCGAAACATTTCACTGATTCTCTTATCTTAAGACATCGATCCATCCTTCTTTATCTACTTCATTCCATTGATGATTTTAGTGATTTCGGCCCCTGCCTTGATCAAGTAAGCCGCGCAGTCGAAATGCCCTCCACGGACAGCGAAGTCCAAAGGGGAACAGCCTTGCGAGTCCTTCACATGGATAGAAGCTCCGTTATCAATTAAAACCTTAAGGCACTCTAACCCTCCTTCCAGAGCAGCATAATGTATAGCTGTGAGACCACAAGGACTAGTATGGTTAACATTCACGCTATACTTATGAATCAAGCTCTCGAGTTCTGAAACATCATTTTCAACCACTGCATTAAACAGAAGGATTTCAGGAGCAAATGACACACTTCTGGTTCTCTTGACCGGCGTCAAGTTCTTTCCAATCTTACTTGATTTTTTATACATGATTTTCATTTCCTTGCAGTCTGGCAGTGAATTTGTCCGTCTCAGGGATGTTTCGCCATCGCTGCGATTTTTCCTCGACAATCTGCTGGACTCTGCAGTCACTAAGAACGCTTCAGAACATTTGCGTGCCTTCACGTGACCATATCGTTCATCCTTGATTCTATCCAACGTCGGCGCTGTGCCTGAAAATGACTTGGATGGTGGCCGTCGGGCTGACAGCATGTTTGGAACTGTTCGAATAAGCCTGTATCTTTGTACTATTAACTGTTAGAACAATCCCTCACGATGAAATTGTACCCCCCTTGTCTCTCAATCAACCACTGACAAACTCACCAGGTTCATCTACATGTAGTACGATAGTCACTCAGTCACTCGTAATGCTAAAAATTCAGTTAAGAGATCAATGGAATCCTTTCTTCGTCCAAATAATCAGCCTGTTGTTTCCTTGGTATTAGATTTCCTTGTCTCTGTTGATGTTGTCTTGCTAGAAGATAAGAAAGGCCACGTATAAACTAACATTCACTGACGATCCACGCGCTCTGTGCATTATAATCAATCCTTGACTTGACACAATGCTGTTTATACTTCCCGAATGTTAGATAATAGACCACATGACGTCACTACTTTCAAACCGACTCTCTATCACAGTTTTGAATAAACATTACTTGTAAAGACATTCGCCACCCACGGCTTTGAGCTATTTTAACTTTGAACGCCTGGGCGATAACAGAAACCTAAACGAAACGATCAAAACATGAATCCTGTTTGTCACCAACCTACACGTCTCAACCAAGTTATACCCTTTGTTAGTTATTTATAGATCATGCTATTTTTGAATGCTAAAAGTAATAAAGGCCCGAGGTCCGTGGTAGACTACCAATTTCAAGCATGCATAATAACCTTTATCTAACAGTGCTTTTCTCAAGAGGCGGTCGACCTTAAAACAGCACGCATTATCAACCATCCATTATCATCGTTAACGATATACCAATCGATCAAATACTCAGGCACAACGAACGCCAAGAACATGCTTTTCCTATTTCGATAATCTAATCGCCCGGTTAAAGAAGCATCTATCATCGAATATGATTAATTAACGCATAGTTACTATGATTAACGTGCTAAAAAGAAATTAAAAATTTCTATAAAAACAATCGGCTTGTGGTTTAGAACGTTTATGCTGTCATATTAACTTGTTTACTAATATGTACAGTCCTTTTCTAAAATTCCTCGATGCATATCTTTTGACGGAATCATCTCTTCCTGAAAATACCGCTTGCAATTCAAGAACAGTATACAATACAATAGATCACAGAGTGTGAGATGGTTTCTATTATTTAAAGAGGAGGCCAAGAAATAAGAACACAAACATCAAGTGGGGTCGTGTGCTGTGTATTTATTTTAATCCTCTTTTCTCTTCTGTCTGGTTGTTTACTTAAAAGTCGACCCATCTAAACGACCTTCATTACATTGTTTGGTGTCTTCAATGAGTGATTAAGGCATTTTGAGCAGAGAGAGGTGGGTGGGGATTCAATTGCATACCGAGTCTTCCAAGTTTCGTCAGCTCTCAGCTGTTCTTACAGTCAAAGCAACGCAGCTTCTACCTTCTTGTTCTCTGCTCTTACTAACAAAAAAGAGTGCTATATTGGAGACGTGTTGCATAGGGCCTCACATGGAGTTCTTTGTTCACCGTATCGCTTGAGCTCGGGGCTGGTTTTGGGCTCTATTTGGCTCGTCGAATACCCGCGGCGTAGACGAGTACACTTGCTGTGCCCGATCCTATGGTGTTGATCAAGAGGGTTGGTGTGTGCCTGCTCGTGTGAGATGAAAGTCATCATCGCATCATCTTGCTTCACGGGATCCATATTTCACAGACTGAGAAGTAACTATACCTCTAGGAATTTTGTTGGCTAAATTAACATTTGACTTACTCGTCTTTTCGTGCTTTGCGTACATCATATCACATCACAAGGAAGTCGTTTGACCTCAGTCGAGCAGCCTCTTCTTGTACTGGTTCTTGTATTGGTCTTGTTTGGTTCAGTCTTGTATGTAGACAAAACAGTTTGGATAAGAATGATAAGGGACAAACAACGCTGGAATCCTGTTCCAACCACCCTGTCCTGTTTGTCTATTGTTCTTTTATGTGTCGCTATTCTAAGATCTGAATATCGACACAACGATTTAGAAGAACGAGTCTTGAAATTAGAGGAGAATCCCATCGATATTCACCACCAAGAACACGAGAAAAGAGGTATTTTAAGGATAACTGAACCGGGTAACGGAATTGTAGTATATATATTATTATTATATATATTAGTGAACTCATGTCAGGGACAATTGAGAAAGAAAATGAAAATGCTTATAGAAGTATTATAAATGCTTATGCTTGCTTGATTCAGTGTTTCTACAAGAAAATGAGGACTCCTAACCTCCACGACGAACATACACATCGACTTCATCTCGTTCAGTTGCCACTCTTAGATGAGAATCACTGGAAATCGAGCTACGACCCTCTATCAACTACGAACCCCTTACAAAGCGTTCTATGAATGAGTTGACATCTTTAGGGTGGTGGTGTCAGTGTATTTTAGAGTATTTTACAAGTATATGGAATCTGTTTTGCAGAGATATTGTCAGATATTCGTACGCCTGGTCCCAGTAGAAGCTCATCAAGCCCAGCCTTACGTGAAAGGCGACAGATTCAAGATGATCTCAACAACACTTTCCCTCGTCGATTTTTGAAAATGGAAGTAGGTCACGTGATCGGCTCATTGGTCAACCTGTTCTGTACTAAAGATCAGAAACTGTGTCTTCGAGGACAGAAAGGCGAGACAGGAACTCCAGGAATGAGAGGTCCTGAAGGAAAACAGGGGCCCAATTGCAAAGGGGAGAAGGGTGATAAAGGACAACCAGGACGAAGTGGAACACAAGGACAGAAAGGTGTATATATACCCCTTGCAGCACGTCTGAATGAAGCTCAATTTGAAGGACATGACAATAGGTCCCTATTCTCTAGAGATTGAAATTCTTTTGTTTTGTCCTCGAAATTCAGCTACTTTCACGTCGTGAAAGTCAAAGTACTCCACATAATAGTTCTCATCAAAGCTGGGTCATTTTGGGGTGGTCTGGGTATGACGAATGGGATACCCAACCCAACTTTTCGTTATCCTATCTGCCAATCATAAGGTAGATCCACTTTACTGTATATTAATGAGTAGGGTATGAAATGGACGATATTTTTTCCCTGCAGGAGATCCTGGTAATTCTGCATCTCCACCTTCTATCTTGGTTGGTCCCAAGTCAGTTACCGTTACTCAACATTCCAACGTTTCCTTCACCTGTAACGCAAGTGGTCTTCCTATCCCGGATGTTCAGTGGAGAAGAGAGTCTGGACTTGGTGTAAATCATGTGATTCGTGGCAAGACACTGTGGGTGGTGAACACAACGTTAGCAGATGATGGTGTGTACACGTGTACAGCTAGCAGCGTGTTGGGTAGTGCGCATAAATCAGCTGTACTCACAGTACGTGGTAAGATATGTAGTCCCAGGAAGACAGTTCTGTTCGCTTATATCCTATCATCAACATAGTTAATTTCAATCTCGTACTCGGAGCCCTCTAGCGCCTTTCCTAACTGGAGAGGGTCTGGGTACGAGATTGAGTTATTTTGTATTACTCAGTTCCAGTCCAGTTTGTCACTCGTCCAAAACCAACCGTTATTGAAGAAGGAAGACTGCTCAGCTTGTTCTGCAACGCCACAGGCAACCCACCACCGCAAATAACATGGGAGCGAATCAGTGGTTCATTCGATCCAGGTAGAGTCATCACATCTGGTAACAGTCTGACAATCAATTCTACTATCTTGACTGATGCTGATTTTTACATGTGCATAGCAATAAACCTTTTCAATGTTGAGCAATCTACGGCTAACGTTCTTGTCGTTCCTCGTTTGAGGTTCACGTTGACCCCTGCATCCAAGAATGTCAGTTTAAAGTATGGAGATACTTTACGTCTTGATTGCCAGGCCACCAGCGGTAGCTTTCAGCCGCAGATAACCTGGACACGAGATCCTCCTCGTGTAAAGAGCTTCAATGTTTCAACCAATGGTACTCTGGTGAAAAATGGGGTTGAGAGAAATGATTCTGGTGTGTATGTCTGTACAGCCAAGAATATAGCGACACAAATCAGTACAAGAGTATTCGTTGATGTAAGTCATCCGAGAACGTGTAGTGAACTCAAACAGTCTGAAACTTCTTCTGAGACTGGATACGCCATGATCGACCCTGATGGTGATGGAGGGAATCCTCCATTCCGTGTGTACTGTGACATGGAGGAGAAGAGTCAAGTAGGAGTAACAGTGATCAGCCATGACAGTCAACAACGGACTTTAGTAAAAGGCTATGAATCCGCAGGAAGTTATTCAAGGTAATAACATAGCGTCTCCAGTTTAATTTGTCTTGAATGGGTTGCAATTCCTCTTGAGCATCACTTATAAATTATATGAATTCTTCCTTCACAGGAATATTGTGTACAGCGGAGTAACCACATCACAACTTGCCAGCCTAACAAGAATATCCAAACGATGCGAACAGTACATCAAATATGAATGTTATCATACGATATTAACAGATTACGGCTGGTGGGTGTCACGTGATGGAGCAAAAATGGTTAACTGGGGAGGGGTCCCTACTGGGGTCAAAAAGTGCGCTTGTGGTCTAACCAATAGCTGTGCCAATAAAGGGCCATGCAACTGTGACATCAATGATAAAGTGTGGAGACAAGACAGTGGGTTCCTGACTGACAAATCACGTCTTCCTGTCTCTCAGCTTCGTTTTGGAGATTCAGCAGACTCCATTGAAAAAGGTTACCACACGTTAGGGAAACTTAAATGCTTTGAATAGAATTGAACAATGTAGCAGGGAGCCCAATTGCCCTATTTCACTATGACGTCACATCAAAACAATCTATTGTTTTAACGCTAAGGATCATGGTCACCAGAGGGGGCAAAATAAAATTGTGAAATCACTATAAAATTGGTCAATAAGACGGGGAAAGGCGAAAACAGATACATATATATTGGACTAAATATCACGAACTAAGGAAAATTAAATTCCAACTAAATTCCTATCATTCTTGTCCATGTAAACAACCTGTGACGTCATAGTGAAATAGGGCAGTTGTAAAAGTCTTTTCACAGCCCTGCGTCATCTTGAAAGGTAGCCATGCCTTTGCATCGATGTGAGACAAACGGTCAGCTCTCTCTATCATTGCAAGGTCGTCTCGCTTCGACGCAACGTCATGGCTACCTGTGAAAGGTTGAAAAAGTAAGCATTGTATTTGAAGGAACGTAGATTGGATATTAAGTTCACCACATTGAAACAAAATTCAAGAATTTTATTAGAAGATAATTATAGATATAAACCTAAATTCTGTCTTTTATATTCTGTTATTTTAATTGTTATTAACTTAGTTTTATCATGTGCGGTCTTGAATTTGCAACATTATAATTCATAGATAAGAGCTGGAATCTCGCGTCTTTCAATTATATGAAGAAGTTATTTGGAAATGGTGAATTGCAGCTTATACAAATCGCTCTCCATGTTTAAAAATGTCCAAAATATTCAAGATATTATAGTTTATAAAGATCCTATTGACGAAAGCATAAATTTGATAATTTTATAAAATTTAAAAAGTTCCTTACGTTTACATAGACTTTGTTGTTAATGACAAGCAAATCATATTGAGAAGCGGCCAGGGGTGTGTCTAAGGGGCGTGTCTTGGGTAGGGGTGTGTCTGTGGGGCATGTCTGGGGTAGAAGTGTGTCTGTGG